>VIAB01002159.1:82509-96384 GCA_009801035.1 Oophaga pumilio | reverse complement strand
TCTCAGTGCATTTGTGACCATTTTTCCTTCAATATTTTTGTTAAATTGCAAGAGATAAAAATTTCTCCACCAAGTCAGTGTAAGGAGACTTATAGGCCTTGCTATGCTCCCCTGGGAAATTATATATGCAAATAGCCTCTGTAGCTAGAAAGAAGAGGTTATTTGCATATTTAAAAATTCCCAAGATTTCTTTTTTTTAAGCTAAATAGTAAAAAAATCATTTTAATGATACCTTTTGACTTGAACTCATTATGGAGAAACGGAAGCGAAAGAAAAAAATACAAAGGAGAAAATCAAGATGAATTTTTAAAGGCCGTGTTTGAGGCTGCGTTGCCTTGATTTGCACCCAATTTTTTCACAATGTTCAATTATCTTATGCATCTTTAGATACAAGACTTCAGTCTAGAACTAATTATCCACTTTTTACGTCTCTATCCCTCCCCCCTGTATGGGGGTACGTCTGTGATTTTTTTTTTGCAAATTTTCAAAAAGTTGCAATTTGTAAATTTGCCTTATAACTTAGCATAAATATATCTACCCATACATCCACACTGAGGTCTGCGGGTATGGAGGGGGCTCACAATCAGAACCTACTCGACAGATGCAGGTTGTGGCATACACAAAAATAACTTGTTGTTTTTGAACACTTTAAAAAAAAAACTGTGTGAACACGGCCAAAGAGTTTTGTATCGTTAGGGTATGGTCAGACTTAATTGAGTAAATTTATTTTTCTGTCTAAGTTTCGAATTTAGCAGTAAATTGTTCCAAATTTTGATGCAAATTGACATATCAAGTTTTATCCCTATTTATTTTACATATTATAGACCATTTTTACAGCATTTTTCTCAAAGGGCACGACAACATTTGCCAAATTTCACCAAAATACAACTAATGTCCACCATGTGTCCAACTCCACTTCTGGATCCAACATCCAGAAAGTGACTGACAGTCGACCCTGCGGATGTCATCATTTCAACATTTTTAAAAAAATATTACGCATTTTTTAAACATAATTCAAATTTGTTTTTTTTTTCTAACATTAATGTTTACATCCAATAAATAAATTGCCTACGATTTCTATTTTTGAAGAAATCTTTTACAATGACTTTGAAAAGCCTTTTTTTTTACTACAGGAATGACAACATTAATGTCCTAATTAGGCAAATGGCTCAGTGATTTCTGGGGGGAATTGTCTTCAGAGGCTCGCAACGGTTCCTCTAACGGTTACAATTAAAACCTAAGGTGTGAAAGCTGTAAAAATAGATCAGGAGGAAGGACACAATTACTGGGACATGAAGAAGAGGTCGCCGACTCCTGTGGAGGGGAACACAATGATTGTATAAATGTGATGGATGGATGATTGTGCTGATAGACTGTGTTTAGTTTTCACCAAATTTAACACAGGGCATTATGGCCAAACATCTCTACTTTGGTCTCGACTGTCCATTGGACATTGTACCAGAAGTTTTATGGCTTGTTAAGATGCAACTTTGCAAATTTTAGCAGCACTGCGATATTCTTTTTGAAAATAAGAGGATTTCTCTTGGCAAACCTTCCAAAAAAGCCACATTTTCTTCAGTCATTTTCTTATTGTACTATCATTAACTTCACTATTTAACATGCTTACTGAGGCCTTTAGAGTCTTGGCTGTAGCTCTTGGGTTTTTTTTTCCGCAATTTCTCTGAGCATTACACGGTTTGACCTTGGTGTAAATTTCCTGGGAAGTGTAGTATTCATTTCAGTGACTGAGTAATCTGTTTACGCTTCTGCGATTGGGTGATGCCACACCTTTATTACAGACAAGGCAACAAGACAGTCCTGTTTAATTCTCTGGGACTTGTGGTGCCGTCAAGGCAGAGAGTTTGTGGCTAATACCTGTCCTTCATTTAATAATAATCTTTATTTTTATATAGCGCTAACATATTCCGCAGCGCTTTACAGTTTGCACACATTATCGTCGCTGTCCCCGATGGGGCTCACAATCTAGATTCCCTATCTGTATGTCTTTGGAGTGTGGGAGGAAACCGGAGAACCCGGAGGAAACCCACGCAAACACGGGGAGAACATACAAACTCCTTGCAGATGTTGTCCTTGGTGGGATTCGAACCCAGGACTCCAGCGCTGCAAGGCTGCAGTGCTATCCACTGAGCCACCATGCTAACTCCCTGATATGAGCCCTAGTTGGAGCTACTTACTATATCTCTGTCTCCCACAGCCAGCTCTCAGTTCTGCTTAACCTGGTTCACGACCCTGTTTTCTGCTCCTGTTGTGCTTGTCTCTGAGTTTGGCTTGTTTTATAACTATTCTTTTTGCCTGACAATTTTATTCTCATTCCCAAGTTATAACCCTTTATAGATTGATGTCCAGTGACAATTGCTTATGCAAGATTAATGTCTCTGCTTCTTGGCATTGTGTTACCACAATGCTCAGGGCCGCCATCAGGGCATTACTACCCTTAACAGAGTATGGGGCTCGGTGAGCAAAAGCAAAGAGGGGAGGCCGGGAACCTAGTCTGGGTCCCTATTCCTCTTTTGCTTCGCTCACCATGGCCCAGTGGTTAGGGGTGGGTGCCACCAACATCTCGCCTGTAAAGGGAGCTTTCCTGGAGCTCCATGGTCGTCAACAGAATGGTAGCACATACAGCTCGGAGCTCCCTCTGCCTCTTCTGAGATGGCACCTTATAGGACTTCAAATAGAGACGTCTCTTGTGAGTCAGTGTGTTACCTGTACCCTTACACTATATACTATTGTCACGCTGTTACTGCATACAGGAGGTCTGGGGTCTATGCTGACCCTAAGCTGGGGTCCTTACTAATCCCTCTACCTGGAGGTACTGTTGATGGTACAGAGGTCCAGGCCGCCAGCGTAATCCCTACCTCCTGAGGATCCCTGAACCTCAGTGATCCAGTCCTGAGAAGGACCCTGATCACAACACCGGGGACTGGTAGGTATATGCCTAAACACAGTAATAAACTAACGAGACAGTACAAGGGGTAAACTAAAATCCACCTTGCATACAAAAGTCATACCACAGGAAACAGAAGGGACACCAACGGGTACGGAGATAAATGATAAAGCGAGGAGGGGAAAAAAGACCACACAGGTACTCTTAACTTCAGCCTTCACCATACAACGATCCGCTCTGCTGGTCTGCATGAATGCTTTCACCGACACTTCCCCAGCAGACAGGCAGGTATTTGAAGGAAACCAATTACCACAACATTAATTGCAGCTGAGCGAGGCTGGTCTAGTCCAGCACAGAGAGAGGAAGAATTAACTCCCTCTCTGCCGAAAAACACCCAGCACCAGAAACTCAGCTGTGAGAAGTCAGGGTGTGCAATTGCGACGATCTTCGCAGCGACACACCCGTGACAACTATTTGCAGAGCTCCTGTGTATAATGTCACTGGTGATGCCTCTATTACCTGTACACTATATACTATATACAGAGTGCCTGTGTATAATGTTACTGGTGATCACTGTATTACCTGTACGCTGACACTATATACAGAGCTCCAGTGTTAGACAGAGAGTGTCACCATAAACAGTGTTAGACAGAGAGTCAACATAAACAGTGTTAGACAGAGAGTGTCACCATAAATAGTGCCAGAGAGAGAGTGTCACCATAAACAGTGCCAGACAGTGTTACCATAAACAGTGCCAAACAGACAGCGTCACCATAAACAGTGCCAGAGTGTCACCATAAACAGTGCCAAACAGAGTGTCACCATAAACAGTGCCAAACAGAGAGTGTCACCATAATAAACAGTGCCAAACAGAGAGAGTGTATCCATGAACGGTGTACGACAGAGAGTGTCACCATAAACAGTGCCAGAGAGTGTCACCATAAACAGTGTTAGACAGAGTGTCATCATAAATCATTCAATGGTGCTATATAAATAAATAATAATAATAATAATAATAATAATAATAAACAGTGCCAAACAGAGAGTGTCACCATAAACAGTGCCAAACAGAGAGTGTCACCATAAACAGTACCAGAGAATGTCACCATAAACAGTGTAAGACAGAGTGTCACCATAAACAGTGCCAAACAGAGAGTGCCCCCACAAATGTATTTTTCTCCCCTTTTGCTGAACCCGTATCTACACCTCCAGCGCCACCCAGAGAGTGTCCGCAAAAACAATGTCAGCCAGAGAGTACGCCCATTATCCTTCCTATAAACAGTGCCACCCAGATAATCCCCCTATGAACTGTACCAGACAGACTAACTCTATTACCAGTAGTGGCCAAAGAGTGATCTCTCTACCTCTCATCTATTTATACCTATCTATGGCACGGCACAAAGCACTTTATAAAAATGCAAACTTCCGATTCCGCGGTGAATGAATGAATTGTGCGTCTGCCTCTTGTTACGCTAAGTTAATCTGCAGATTTAATTACATTTAGCGGTGTAATTCAGAGCGCCGGCACTGCAGTTGCAAGTTACTAAATGGAGGTTTCTTTCTACCTAAGTACATAACAACACTGTCTCCTCTCTGCTCTGTGTCAGCGGCACAAACCTTAAAATGACAAATTGTAATTGCCTTTTCCATATAATCTCTGCAGATAAAAGAGAAAAGAAAAAACTCGGGGCCTCCTGACAGGTCTAAGAAGCAGATGAGATTGATTAAACAATTTTTAAACAACTTGCTACCCCATAAAATTTTTATGAAACCCTCCGCTGTGAAATGTATTTCTTTGATTTGCCACAGGTTTTTTTTTCTGCTTGTACACTGGTGATAATTACTACATTAGGAATTAAATGAACCTCATATACTGCGCCCTGTAGATCGCCTCGCAGAGTTGTGCACGTGATTTACAGAAGTGAATTTTCTATTGTGCCTAAATGAAATAATTGTTCAATATAATTTAAACTTGACTTCCATTTCTTATTAAAGTTTAGGCTGCTCAGTGTTCTCTGTTTCATTCATGAGTCGGCGAGCTTACCAGCGGAAAAAAATCCTTAAAGGGATTCTCTGTGATTTCATCAATGGAGAAAATGGTCTCTATACATTCAGACAACCTAATGTGATCAGACAATCTGCAAATCACTTTTTTTTCATAACTTATGATTTCTTACCCCTGAATTATCACAGCAAAATGCCGGCTGCTGCGTGTCTCACTTCTGTCATACTTGCTTTTCTCTGCATGTTTTCAAGTGTAATCTATCTCAGATTCTGAGACAGGTTACACTAAGTGGGAGTGTGTCTTTGTCACTCTACAGTAAGTGGGGGTGGGTCTTTGTCACTCTACAGTAAGTGAGGGCAGGTCTTTGTTTCTACAGTAAGTGAGGGTGGGTCTTTATCTCTCTACAGGAAGCGGGCCTGGATCTTTGTCTTGCTACAGGATGTAAGGAGTGACCCTTGTCTCTCTGCAGGAAGTGAGGTGGGTCTTTCACTCTCTACAGAAAATGGAAGAGGGTCTTTGTCTCTCTACAGGAAGTGGAGGTGGGTCTTTGTCTCTCTACAGGAATTGAGGGTGGGTCTTTGTCTCTCTAAGGGAAATGAAAGTAGCTCTTTGTTTCTCTTCAGGGAGTGGGGTAGGTGATTTTCTCTCTGCAGGAAGTGGAGGCAGGTCTTTGTCTCTCTACTGAAAGTAGTGAGTGGTCTTTGTCTCTACAGGAAGTGAGAGTTAGTCTTTATCTCTCTATGTGAAGTATGAAATGGTCTTTGTCTCTCCACAGGAAGTGGGGGTGGGTGTTTAGATCTCTATAGGAAGTAGAGGCAGGTCTTTGTCTTTCTAGAGGAAGTGAGGGTGCATCTTTATCTCTCTACAGGAAGTGGAGGGTGATCTTTTTTTCTTTACCGGAAGTGGGCTTGGGAATTTGTCTTGCTACAGCAAGAGGAGGTGGGTCTTTGTCTCTCTACAGGAATTGGATGTAGATTTTTGTCTCTCTACAGGAATTGGATGTGGATCTTTGTCTCCCTATAGGAAATGGGTGGGTCTTTGTCTCTCCACAGGAATTGGATGTGGATCTTTGTCTCCCTACAGGAAATGGGGGCAGGTCTTTGTCTCTCTACAGGAAGTGGGGGCAGGTCTTTGTCTCTTTACAGGAAGTGGAAGTAGGTCTTTGTCTCTCTTCAGTAAGTGGGGTAGGTGTTTTTCTCTCTGCAAGAAGTGGAGGCAGGTCTTTGTCTCTACTGAAAGTGGTGAGTGGTCTTTGTCTCTCTACAGGAAGTGGAGGTGGATGTTTATATCTCTATAGGAAGTAGAGGCGGGTCTTTTTTCTTTCTACAGGAAGTGAGGGTGGATCTTTATCTCTCTACAGGAAGTGGGGAGTGATGTTTTTCTCTGTACAGGAAGTGGAGCTGGTATTTTGTCTTTCTACAGAAAGAGGAGGCGGGTCTTTGTCCGTCTACAGGAAGTGAAAGTGGGTCCTTATCTCTCTACAGGAAGTGGAGGTGGGTATTTTTCTCGTTACAGGAACTGGGAGTAGGTTTTTGTGTCTGCTCTCGCTCTCCTGCCTATCAAACTGCATAAAGGCAAAGCAGAGAGGATGGCTTATAGTTCACTTATAATTCAGGGCAGGAAAACAATTGGACACTGTTAGGAGCAAAGCATGTAAAGGAGTAAGAGATGCCATGTTCCTGGTTTTATAGTGCTGGCACAGTGCTATTAAAGAGGAATCGGTCAATGAAAACGAGGGAATGGCAATTTACAAAGCATGTGAATCAGGGACAGTTCCTGGACATATTAGACTGGTAGGTGTATCAAATGTGGTATTAATTTGTAGTGAATTCTCTTGCATGATGATCATATGTCTTTAGTGGCTTCATTTCTGGAGGTCTTGATGACAACCTGTTTTGCATCATTGCCCATTCATGTTAACCTAGGCTCATTGCTTCATGGTAAATAGGGTTGTGCCTTCTAAATCAAAAAGTACTCCTCGATCTTCAACCATACGGAATATGATAATATAAACAGGCTGGGCCATAAATGTCTAATAGATGAAGATCCAACCTCTGGGATTAGCACCTATCTCCAAAAACAGTAGGCCCCTAACCGTCCGTATTAGTGGCCTACCTGGTGAATTGTGTCCTTGCCCAAATCTTGTGGTTATTCCATAAATGTCTAAGGTGGAATTCTACCTTTAAGCAACCAATAGAAAACTAGCCACTGCTGGACCAAGAAGACAGGATATTTTATTATTTGTCGGCAGAATAGTGTTTACTAGGTACTATATGGTCGAGCCTTTACTAGACACATTTGGAAAGCTTAAAAGACCGTTGATGGTTAGAAAAACATGGCTGCTTTCTTCCCAAAACAGCAACACTCCTGTCCGCAGGTTGTGTCTGGTATTACCACTCATCCTTATACTTTATAAAGCTGTAATGCTTAGGTTGGGAGACCCTCGACGGCCAGTCCGATCACTGCGTTCCGATGTCAGTCCGACTTATACGGCAGTCTGAATGCGACCATATTCAATTTAATGGAGATAGATGATCTGCAATATCCGACATGGAAAGATGTGGTGTTGATTCTGGAGGAAAGAGGCCATGTTTTCTTACTTGTATATAACCCTTCCTTTTCCAACTCAGACCAATAAAAAGAAGAGTGACCATTCCGACTAGGCTCTACCCATTTGGTTGCCCGTCTTCTGGTCTTCGGAGTAGGATGGTGCCCTATACACAGCCAGTTGAGAAGATATGGAATTGATCTGCATTGCTAATTACAACATAGATGGAAATCCCAATTATCTTACTGGGGCGATCTAAACGATTGTCCTCCATTCTCATGTAGTAAAAAAGAAAATCACGTGAGCCATATTTTTCCATTCCACCTGATCTCATCTGCTTTCTACGTGCAGGTATCACCATACTCCACTTGTTCCGGTTTTTCAATCACAGTACAATTAGTTTGAGATGTTACAACAAAGGTAGAATTCAAAGCTTCTAATCTTCTCCTCTCCTTTTATCTGTGTTTCTTCTCCTGGAACTCCAGACTACTTTATCTCAAACACTTGCTAAAGGTTAGTGCTGCAATCGCATATTGACATGCAAAAATGACAGCCAGAGCTTTCACACTCTGGTGATCTTTGGGCACCTGGGAGAGTCTCAATTCCGAAAGCACTATTAGGTTTGCAACCCCCCTGTTGAGTTCCTCTCCTCCAGTCACATCAGGTAAGCTTTGTTATGCATTGGATTCATCTGCTGGAACTAATCCTGCATAGCTCCTTTCCCTAAAGGGTATGCCACACTAAGCAATATCGCTAACGGGATCGCTAAAAAACGTCACTATTTAGCGATCCCGTTAGCGATGTTGCTGTGTGTGGCAGTTTCCGGCGACGAGCTTCCTGCTGGGATCTCGTTCGCCGCCGGAAACGATCTGGACCCTATTCTCGTCGCTGGCGCTCCCGCTGGGTGAGTATTGTAGCTAGTGTGGCACCTTTTCTTAGCGATTTAGCGGTACTTTTGTACCGCTAAATCGCTAAGAAGATCGCTAACGGCGATAGCGTCGTTAGCAATATCGCTAAATGTGGCACACATTTAGCGATATTAAAACGATCCCGCTAGCGATCTCATTAGTATGCGCCGCTAACGAGATCGCTAGCGGGAGCGTTTAGTGTGGCAGTACCTTAACACAGAACAATTGGCTGGAGGAACAATCCGGTCATTTGTACAAGAAGAAGGAGACCACCGTGTATTGAAGCGCGGTTTATTGTCTGATTTTTTTGGCCAAATAAATGATCGGAATTGTATCATTTGCTGAATTTTGGCATCTCACAAACACAAATTTTGCAGCATGAAATATTTATATTCTTCATTTCCAGGTTCTTACAAGGGGGTTTCTCCTGTATCAGAAATCCATCAGTGACGGAGATGTTCCTATTGGATGCCGTACACAAAATGGCAATACGACAGTTTTATGTGTAGTCGGCATGGATAGGTGCAAACAGGTATGCGGCATGCAGACACAAACAGAAGATGGAACCTGTGCAAGAAGAGTATATGCGCCATTTGAAGTTCAATAGCTCGGAATAATTCACAATTTCACCTGGTTTGGGCCCTTGTGTGGCTACATGGGGGGGCATCGTTGGTATGTGCGCCCCTAATCCTATGTAGGTGCAAGATGATGTTTCCAAACAGGAGTCTATGAATGGAGGTCTACCTACCTGTCTAGTGAGGTGGTTTCCAGTCACAGCATCTATTCGAAAAAGCAAATGGAGAGGTGGCCATGCAAGGGAGCATATCTATCTGTTCATTTGTATAGGGGTTACAGGAGCAGCTGCGCCCTGCACGGATACCTCTAGATTGGGGGTATTGGGACCCCTATTCTCCAGATCCAGTTTGCAGAGGAGGGATCCTGTGGATATGCTATAAATGTCCAAGGTGGGGATACCCTTTCAAAAGGGTTATCTCATGATTGACATTCAGGAGTACACTGCTCCTCTGCCTTCTTCTTCCTCTTTACTGGGGGGCAGTGTGCTCCTGAATGAATGATAGTTTGGACCAGCAGCATGGCCAGAAATGTGCACTTTCTGATGCTGCGAGCAGACGTGGCTTTGCCTATGCAGCATCAGAGGAGCGCAGGTCAACGACTGAAGCTGCCTGGATCCAGAGATCTAGTCAACTTCAGAGCAGCAGTCGCATGCTCTATAAGAAGAAGCTTGTGTGCACTGCAACGGTGGACAAATCATTGGTGCAACTTGGGGTGCAGGAGGTAATGGGGCCAATTTCCATCTCCAAATCAGGTGGAATTGTGTTTTATGATGAGCTATTGGACTGCAAAGGGCACATATATCGTTATTTCTGTCTGTGTCCACCAGTGACGCGCTACGTTTCTTGCGTGGGAGGCCTGTCACCTCTGATGGACTATATTGGTGGCAACGTTGTTTGTTTTTACAGGCACTTTGCAATTTTCCCCTTTAAAGCTGGAACGTGTGACAACTATTCTCTTTTTATCAATGTTTATTATTGATGTGTTGTCTATGGGGGGGAGGCTTGGACTCCAAACAATTGTTAAAAAGGAATGGGCATCATCATGGCACTTGGTTGCAAAGGAGCTTTAGCATTTCACTAAGGCAATGTCTCATGAAGACACCAGTCTACATTGAATTATTACACATATTTTAGTTCTGGTTCAACGAGGGCTGTAAGTTCTTGCTTAGTCTGGTGAAGGCTTCTAAATTGCCCATACACATGAGCAAAGTTGATGCACATCTCTGATTTTGGACAGATTGGGCAACTTTCTAATATGTATCGAGGTGTGCCAACAGGTGATGCTGAGGACAAAGAACAGTCAAGCATGCTGAATTTTATGTTCTCAGGGGAGATAGACCTCTACCACTGGTTTTAGACTGTGGCGTGAACCCTTTGGCAAAGCCGGTAAATTAAGATTTCTAAAAATTTGCTCATCTCTAATAGCTCACAGTAGACAATATATGTTATAATATACACTTGTAGCTCAATGAAGGTTCTGTTTTTTGTTTTTTTTTGAGAAATGCTCATTTTTTTCTGCCGGTTACTTGCCAATGTCTTAGTTTTCCACCTTTTTGTGACATATTACTAATGGCACATTGTGAGAAAATGCAAACTATAAATTACTTTGATAGCTATATTTGACAACCAAGTCAGCGTGAAGATCATTAATCAGTGAGCGGGGGATGGGGCGACCACTTCAGAATAAAAACGCCAAATAATTCTTGTTAGAGCGATATACGTTAACGCGCTTCGGGACATGAAATTTGCTATTAATTTATTGACCAATAACTAAATGTTTTACCCTTCCTCCAGCTGGTATATTGCAGTTTGTTTCCATGTGTAATCAAATCCAAGACCGCCATTATTATTTTTTAACTTTATTGCTTTGAAAAAAATAAAAAATGAAAGATCTTTCCCTACTTGATTATTTTGGTGGTATGGGTATAAGTGTAAATTAGCTGTCATGTAAATTATCTTTGTCAGGTATCTCCTGGGTCCGGATGTGGACTCATTAATCAGATTTTAATGAGAGTATTCCCTGAAGGAGTTTAATCAGTGACTGCATAGACTCATTTTAGTTTGTAGGTTATATTACTTTCATGGATATAATGTTTCATCAGGTGATTATATTATAGCGTTTTAAAGGGTTATTCCCCCCAAAAATGAAAAAACAAGTTATCCCCTATCTCCCATCCTCTAAAAACAACCCAGCATCTGGGCCCTGGAGCCCGAGCAGCCCAAATGATGCCTCTGACAAGTGATAATTGGGGCCTTGCTTCAAATATTGCACTGGGGGATCAGGGGCCTCAATATGTTTTATAAGGTTCTTCCCCCAAAAATACATGGCCTCCTATCTATAGGATGGGACATAGAGATATCATCCAAATCACTGGCGGACACAGAGAGAAAGGGGCCCCTGTGCAAGAATTATAAATGGGCCCACTACAGCCCAAGAGCTCTTAAAAATGCAAAATTGCACCGACTTTGGAGGTAGAAATGGGCCCCCTAACCTTTTGGGCCCCTGTGCGACTGCACAGGTTGCACCAATGAAGCTGCCACCACTGGACTCTGGAGGAGATGTGTTCATTGCAGTGACTGATAACACTTCTCTATCTAGTATCTGATGGACGAGTCTGGGTTTGGTGAATGCCAGGAAAATGGGAGAGGTGTTGTGAATGTGCTAAAAATGGTTTCTGAGCAAAGGCTTCCTCTGGTGGTTACTGACAGTACTGAACCTTTCAGCGAGGATTGGCAATCTGGGATCACGGACTGGTCTGATATAAGGGAGGTTCTCTCCCATGATGGTTGCCGGTGATCAATTGTTCTTGTCTCAATTGTGGTTCCTGGTTCATTTGGAAGCTTGCTGAGTCTTGCCTGCATCTTCTGCTATCAGATAAGATATTTTCTGCTTTTGTTTATGTGCTTGCTTTTTGCATTGTTCCCTGCACTTCTGTGGAGGTCAGCCAGGTCCCCTCCGTGGGGCTTGTGCTCCTCTCAGTTTATCTGGAGCCACTATTGTTTGTTCATTTGCTTTTTCCTGTTTTTTCAGTGGCTGCGGCTTAGTTTTGTTACACCAGAGAACTGATTTAGGTGGTAGAGGTCGTGTGATCTCAGGTGTTTTTGCAATCAGTAGAGTTGGTATTTTTTAGGGTTTTTTTTGGATTGCAGTGAGTATCCTTTCCTGTACTTTTCTGTCTAGACAGATTGGGCCCCAGCGTTTGCTCATTCTAATTTCTGTCTGTGTCCGTGCTTCCTCTTGTCTAACCGCCATTACATGTTTGGGGGCTTCCTATTTTCTTTGGGGATCTGCTCTGGGGCAGATAGCTTTCATCTTTCTGCCTTTAGGTGTAGTTATCTCTCAGGCTGTGACGAGGCGTCTAGGATCAACATAGCTACCTCTAGTTGTGTGGTTAGTTCAGGTTACTGCAATCCAGTAGATTCCAGCCTCTCTGGTGTATTACCGTTTTTTGCTTACTTCCCTCAGCTACCAAAACATAACAGAGAGGGTAGTAAATCTGTCCCAGACACCTCTGGCAGAGACTTATTTCCCAAAGTTTAGAAATGCTGAAATCCATCATATTCGACATATTCTTTCTAGGAAAAGTTCGGACACTTCCCATTAAATAACAATTCTGGAGCAGCTATGAAAATATTGATACCATTACCTTTTGTCACCAGGATTGATGAGACATATCTCCTACTCGTACCGATCGTTAGAAAGGGGGACAACCCATCCAAAAAGACATGTCAGAGAGCGGACGGGTCCTCTTTAATAACAAGTCTAATGTGCTTTATTGCCAATAAAGGAAATAAAACTCCAGTCATTCTATTGCATAGGATGGATATGATGGTTGTCACAGGCTGTACGATGAGAGTTATACTTATCTTACATTTCATTTTTTTTTTCTTTATAAATCTCTGTGCAATTTCACAGCCCACACAAAACACCAGCGAAGGAAATTGGAAAACCTGAGAATCGATTTGTAGAAGCTTATTTCTATTCTTTTTTTTTAACACACTCTTCATCAAGACCCTTACTCTGTACTGAGAGAAGCGCTATCACAGACCAGGCACCGAAACGCGTCGATAATTGCTATATGAGAACGAAGGCAGTGGTATAAGGGGAGAGCGGGTCCCGTGATCCGGCAGATGTTATACAGAGGCTCCCTTTCAGGAATTCAATTATAATTCCATTAAGGATTCATTGCCATTTGCGAGTGCTGACAGTAGGTAGCGATCCGTTCGTAAAACAACACTTAAAAAGATGCCTGCGCGGTAAAAGACGAGACGGAGTGGATCTTAATTACATCTGAAACGTTTAAACATTGATAGACATTTTAATATCGCCGGCGATAAGGTTTAAATGTATTTTAATTGCAGGTTATAATTAAGACTGAATGCAAATGGAAGAAGGAGATTATTTCAGAAATGCTGGCAAAGGAAAAGTCTGGTGTAGAAAACCCATTTTCCTACAACCTGTTACAGAATTTTCAGTCTTCTTTTCAGGAACTCAAGTGGTCACAAAAAGCGTTTCTTGCGCTGGAGGTCCTATCCTGTCCTGCAATACACAACCTGCTGGTTTGATTGGGCATTGTGTAATGCTTAATGTTACCTGCGGAGGTGCTGTAGGGAAAGTGAACACTTACTACCAAGATTGCCTAGTTATATCCTGCAGTCAGTCTTTCCAGCCAGAAGCACGTCATAAATCTGACCCCATGTCATGTGATCGGGGAGCACCGATGGCTTGTCATGACAGCCGGGAGTCTGCTGATGACCCCCTGTGCCTGTCATGATAATACTCCTGTGAATGCCGTCTTGTGGCCGGCGTTCATAGTAGATTGTGATTTCTGCTATGGATAGCAGAAATGATGAATTGCTATGTGCAACACAAGCGATCAGACTATCGCAGCTTCAAATCCCCTAAGTGGACTATTAACCCCTTTCCGACATCG
>VIAB01002158.1:162244-192217 GCA_009801035.1 Oophaga pumilio | reverse complement strand
TACTGACATTGTTAACATCTCATTAGACAGCGTGACAGATGTTCGATACTTCCAAAGGCGGTTACAATGAAGCCAGCGCTGATTGGGTGCAGGGCTCGTGTGACGTCGCAACGTCACTTGAGCCCCAGGAGAGCAAGTGCCGACACCGCTGGAACAGCGCCGGCACTGGAATTCAGTACTTTTATTTTAACAGAGGCAAACACTCAGAATGAGAAGCGGTTGTCCGAGTTGTGGACAACCCCTTTAATAATATTACAACTGTATAATGTCTATAACACCCCTATCATACAGCAATTATACCAGTAGCTCAAAGAGACCCCCTGCTTTTCACATGAAGAACTGCAACACTCCCAGTCCATGCTTAATGTCTCCTATGGGGGGCAAAAAATGTAGGACACATTTGAGAAACATTATATTTTTCACTTTATTCACCAGGCAAATTCACACAATATATATAAATACAAACATTTAAGAGAAACTCTCGTACATTGATCCTTGCTTCCCATACACACAAATGTTCGCTTCCTTCCAAATATATACAGTCATATATACAATATGCATATATACAAACCCTGGGTAGTAGCAAAACATAAATAAAATATATTACATCTGAATTCCCTATATATCTATATATATCTATATATAAACAGGTATATATACATTTATATAGATATAAAAAAATAAAACACTCTTGTGTGCATAGCGATCACCAAACATGGCAACGATTCATTGATATCATGTAAACTAAATTCTCAGGGATCAGGTTTGGTGATTTGCAACGTGGGTCGTACATTCACAGGTACAATACATGTCAGCATGCAGTGAGGAAACTCTGAATGCTTTTCTTTGTAAGCAAAGATGACAGTCAAGGAAAAAAATACAGTGCATTAATTAAAAAAATCCAAAATGAATGAAGACGTTACATCATAGCCATGTCCCCAGCTCCATTTCCAAACTTGTGCTTTCAGTCTCAAAGGGGAAGGTGGGGGTATCTCCAGTATTTGTATAATGGCCCAGATCCCCAATTTCGTAACTCTCATTTATAGATATTCGAACATTCCTATTATTTCCATAGACAGCGGCAGTGCGACTATATAATGTTCTCAGGTTAAAAAAAAAAACACTAGGATTGCAAATATGACCTCCCTTATTTGTCTGATCAACGTCCTCCATCTATCTCCATCTACAGGGCTGAAAAAATCCACATTTATAAATATTTCTTCTAAAGTACACGTTTTGGGCACGCTTTTTATGTATTTTTAATTTTAAGGATATTTTTGCACAGAATTTTTTTTCTGTCGATATGAAAGTGCTTCTGTTTCGACATCCACATCAATAACCACTACAAATACTTTTTCAAATCGATTTTTAAGCTGCTCCGCATTAAAATCTATGTCAGAAATAACTCTGTGGAAGCATATCTCATACATGGGGCATAATGGTAGTTGTGCTTTTTGATAGTTGCAAAAACCTTTAAAAAAAAGTATCAAAAACTGTAATAAGAGCAGATGCATAAACATGAATTTTCCCACAATTTATGCATGGAAATGCAACAAAGTATTGACACAAGCATGATGCTTCCACCTCCATGTTTGAGGGTGGGGATGGTGTTTTCAGAATGATGTGCAGTGTTAGTTTTCTGCCACCCACAGCGTTTTGCATTTAGCCTAAAAAGTTCTACTTTGGTCTCATTTGACCAGAGCACCTTCTTTGACATGCCATGTAGAGGACACAGCTGGCATGTGGAAGAAAGTACTCTGGTCAGATGAGACCAAAGCAGAGTTTCCACCGTCAAACATGGTGATGGCAGCGTCATTCTGCGGGGTTGCTCTTCTTCAACAGATACAGGGAACCTGGTCAGATACATTTAAGTTTACGGGTGTGACGTGGAAAAGTTCACGGGTATGAATACTTTTTCAAGGCACTGTATATACATATATATACTTTTTCCTTGGTTATTGGATATGTGGCCTCATACATAAAACAGGTAAAAATGAAGTTTACATTGGGGCTTCTATTGTCAATAGATGTTCCTTGGTTGCTACGCTCCAGTTAAGAGTCCCATATACACTTTGCCTGAATATGACTGGAAAAAAAAGAAACACCTCGTGGAATCTGGGCCTCTTGCCACCGCTCATTCTATTTAAAAGTTCTGTGGAACGAGCTAAACTAACGTCTGGTCCTTGTAATGAATCCATTACAGATCCAGGACAGATTTCTGGGAATCAGCCAGAAACCCAGCCCTGAACCTTATTCTGAGGTGTATGCAAGTGTCCATCTGAACCAGCAGCCATGGAACCTTACTAATAGGAACATTAATAACATGCTGAAATGACCATACCTCCATGATCACACCCTTCCAACTCACCTTGGAGAGTTCCCAAAAAAGAGAAGAGACCTCCTTGAAGATTCAGCAAATCTCACAAACAATTTTGGAAAACGGTGCAAATTTTGCTAATGAAAATCAATTGCAACAAATATTTTAGCCCCAAATATATGATTAACTAAAAAAAATCTCCAAAGGTGGTCCACCTTTGAGTAGTATTTTTTTTAACTGAATGACTCTAAAAATCATTTTGTAAAAAGTTGGGGTGGCCCAGCTGCCAGATACCGACCAATATATCTATTATATGATGAATTGACCAAATCGGTAACAGCCCTCCTCACCTATCATGTGGCATTTATAATACTGGGGAGTGGAGGTCGCCCAAAGCACCGGGAATAGGGATGGCCGGTTACCTCTTCAACACTACATCTACGCCCATGTTGAAATATTGTCGTTGGCACCCATACCCAGATACACAAACATAGCCCAGTCATTAGTAACTCGCCTTCAAGGTGAACTAAACTGGGCTCAGTTAACGAGTCGATGAAAATAGGAGCCTTTTATGGAGGCCACATTAGATATGCCAGACAAAAAACAATGCCTCCTTGATGAAATGGGTCATGTTTGCTCGTCTGCATTCCTGGCTGTCAAAGCAAGTCCTATGAATAGGTAATGACGATAATTACCAATAAAGCGCCATTGCCAGCTGACACTAATAAGACTAGATTGGGCCTAGATGGACTCAGGCTGGGTTTTGCAGCAGTACCTTCTTCTGCAACTGAACCAAAGCGATCGGACAATTATGAACAGGATGTCATTTTGTACATGGCCGATCCATTGATATAAAGGGTGTATTCACATGTCACTGCATATCACGGTTTTTGCAATGTGAATATCCCCTATGAGCATACAGTGTATATCTGCTGTGAACTCAAGAAATGGTTCCAGAGGTGGGATGGGCACCAATCAAGTGGTGGGATCGGTGCCTGATGACTTTCATTTACTGTGTGCTCGGTTCTTCGGTAACCCCATAGTCTCTACAGGAGATGGCAAGCATGGCCGCCTCTCCATTGGACTTTCAGAAGCAGAACCCGCATCTCTATATCTTGTTTCTTTGCCATAAATGTCTGACATGGGGGTTTTCATTTTAATACATCAGCATATTGACTATAGGAGAAGATGTATGAATTTAGTGCAAATAGGAACATGTCTAGGGTGTGCTAGATTACTGGAGATTCCCTCCATTATTCCATCAGATATTCAACCTTACCATGTCCAGCTATCATAGTATATACCATATATGAAATGGGGGGGATTACTACTTTTAAGACATAAAAAGTTCACACTTCATTCCTAGACATGGCAGATTGGTGGAAATTATTTACTCAGAAACGGTGCTCTATAAGACGTATGGTCACAATGCGGTACTATGTGATGTCTATCTGTGCGTAAGTATTCTCATGTGCGTCTGTGCTAAGACAGTGACAGTGAAACCAATCACACGTCATGCAGTTCTGCAGATAAAGATAATCGCATTATCACAGACTATTAATATGAACTACAGTTCCCATCTGTCGGGCAGTCATCAAAGTCCATCCCTGTCTCCCACAAACTTCCTTCCTGGTCTACAAATAACACATAACTTATGGTATTTCTCCTTCCATCAAGAGTCAGAATCTGTGGTACAGTTACTTCCTGCTTGCTGTAGTGGGAGGGACCTAAAACAAGTCTGTGTTGCACAGGGAGGGAGTCCCCTTTATAGCAGGAGGAAGTTTGTATGACCATGTTAGCTAAAGGATGTTTACCCAGATAGAAAAACTGTAAGGAGTCCAGAGAAGAAGGAATAGATGTTTTTAGAGATCAATATTTCTAATTTAAGCTCATCACTGCAGTGGAGTTAAACTCTGAGATTAGTTGGGCTGCCTGCAGGTACTTTGTGAACAGGTATTATTCTAGTATACACAAATGCAGTCGGTTTGGGGCATCCTCTAGCACGGACATAATAAAGGGCCCTCATGGTCCAGCAGAAGTCAGCCCTAATTGAAGCTTTCCACTAGGGTCTACTTCTTAGACCAGATTCAAACATCCGTATGTTCCAGTCCATGATTCACCGAGCGGCTGTGGATCTCCTGAGCCCAACTCAGAATCCTCATGAGCATATGAGACTGTTAAGTCTGGGTCAGGAGACCCGAGTGCATCATGGACCATACTCAGGCTAGAACAAACGGATGAGCCGATTCACAAATTCACGATTCCAATTGAGGAACAAAAAGAAAAATCAACCTGAATCTCTCATTACTATATTTTTTAAAAGTTCATTTTTTTTTACACTTTTTAAACACTAAATACTCAGAGAATGAAAAGCCTTTAGGGTATGTTCACACTTTGGTTTTTTTTGCAGGCAGTCAAAAACAAGGAGTTGTTTAAACAGTTGAAAACGCTGAAATCTTTTGTCCAAAAGCTTTTTTACTAACATTTTTTCTACTGTTTCCTGAAGCGTTTTATTAATATTTTCTTAGGCATTTCCTATAAATATCTTGGGTTTCGTTTTTTAATGAAGGCTTTTTTGTGTGTATTTTTAAGCTGATTTTTCAGGGGCGATTTTCTCACGTTTATTTAAATCCATTAGGCAATGAATAAAATGCTAGCATTTTTTTTAAGGCTAAAATGCTTATAAAATGCTCAAAAAGACAAAGCTGTTTTCCGGGCATTTTTTTTTTAGCTTTTCCATTACTTCTATCGCAAAGTATGGGGCGGCTTCATAGTATAAAATACCTGAAGAACGGTCAGGTCACTTCTTGGCGTTTTTGAAACATGAAATGGTTGAAAAATATGCTAAAAAAATCTGAACATGCGCCAGCAAGTAATTGAATATGAAAATTCTTTTGAGGTTTGTCTTAGGGTGCTTTCACACTGCGTTCTGGCACCTGTTCGGTGGTCCTATCGGGGCTTACGTCTGACCCACCCTGCAAAATGGAATTCTGGCATATGTGCCGACGGGCCGTAGACTATAATGAAGTCGACAGAGCGAACGTGCACCCTGCCGTGCATCATTTTCGGGTGTACATACGTACTGGAGGCGGACACTCAGATATAGTATATAAAAATAGGTAAAAATAGAATAGTACGGAGTGCCGACCTTTTGAACCAAGCATCAATGGAATGGCACCAGAGGTGAGTGTAGGTGTTACTTTTTTACAGGGGGGGTACATTTGGATTGAGAGGGGATGACCGAGTAGTGGGCAACCCCTTCAATTCTATGCTGAGAGGGGTCACAGCTAATAAGACCACTAGATTGAGCAGGCTATGTCTGTTGTCTGTTATGGGACCTCTCTCGAATGAGAAACCGTTATGTCGCAGCTGTACTGAAAGTTGACTTTAATAGGCCTTTGTTGCCCATAGCAACCAATCAGAGCTCAGCTTTCATTTCTTAAACTGCATTGGTAAAAACAAAGCTGAACTGTGATTGGTTGCTATGGGTAACAAAGGCCTACTAAAGTCATGGGCAACAAAGGCCCACTCTAAAGTACTTTGTGGGCGTGTTTAGGCACTGGGCAGCGTGAAGGCTTGTAGGGAGATGCAAGAAAACTGTGTAACAAAATAAGGTGTTTGTTGCCCATAGCAACCAAATATCGAGCAGCTTTCATTTTCTTTTATAGTGCTTTTGCAAAATGAAAGTTGGGCGGTAATTGGTTGCTGGGGACAACACAGATACACCTGCGTTACACCTGTCAATCATTATAGGGTGAAGTAATCATCTGTTTGCAGCCATGTTTCCGCTGAGGAGGTCATGATATTGCCAATGTGAATTGCCTCCTCCATTAATAATGGGATTGTGGACTTGTGCCTTGAGGCCGTACCACTACGTAGGAGGATGTGTGAACTTTACAGCAAGATCGTACTCCATCACTCATTACAAACTGGAGGGAGTCTGTCACCCTTAGAACTCAAATACAGACCATTAGGGGTCTTATCCAGTGTAATATAATCCCTCTAGTTTAGATTTCCCTACTTTACTTCTACATAAACTTTCCCTTGGCGTCTCGCTTGCCCAGGGCGAGCACTGCCTGAATTCCTGGCCCTGTACATGCACACTAACACTGCGGGAGCTGAGCGTGCACACAGCGTCAGTGCAGGCACGCTCTCATCACTCCCTCTCGTCTGCATCGGCCCCTCGCTAATGTTTAATTTTGTGTGCAGCGAGCGGACAGAAGAGAGGGATGAGAACGCGCCCGTACCAACACTAAGTGTGCATGCTCCTGGGCTCCTGTCAATCAAGTTAAAGGGAAGTGTGGAGGATGTAAATTAAGAGGGGTGGAACAGTGCAAGAGTCCTTGGCCACATCAAAGGTGCACTGAGGACCCCCTCATTTGCATATGCAATAAAACTCTTTTTTTTAACAAAACTAAAGTAGTAAAATCTGTCCTACAGGTATGATTTTTATAGGTGCTATGTCACCTATACTGTATGTCTGTATAAGTGGTTTAATTTGAGTTTTCGGTATGACAGACTCTCTTTAAATAGTCAATAAAGGGGTTTCTCCCACAAATGTCATTTGTGGAGGAATCCCTTTAAAGATTTTTTTCTTCATTTTTTTTTTTGTTTATAAAGAAACATTAAGTGCTTAAATAAAAGTGAAGTTTTAAGAAATGTAGCAAAGTGGAACTTTTTGCCTTAGGTCAAATGTAAATGTTACTTATGACGTTTACCCCACCTCTTACTATGGGTCAGAGAAATATATATTGGGGCTAAATCATGAAGACTGGCGTAGTGCACACTCGTGTTACACCAGTCTTGCTGGAGTACATGGCACCAAATTCATTAAGAGGTGCATGCCTCTTACTGAACTCGGCGTATCTCCCCTGTGAGTTTGCCTCCATGCGCCATTGCCAGAAATGCTACTCCAGACAGGGACAGCAGTAGTATTTCTGGTGTACAAAAAATTGGCACTTTAAATTTGAGGGGTGCACATGGCCATGCCCTGTCCCGCCTTCCTCCCCAGTTTTACCCATTTTGACAGAGCTGTTCCTAACTGGCGTGAACACATCAAAGTCACAACATTTTTGTGCAACTCCCTGTTGCACAAAAATTTTAATACTTTTCAAAGCTCTGATGAATCGGCCTCATTGCATTTTTTGAATAGAATTCACAAATTCTACATATTTATGATAAGTACTCATGTTCTCTAAAGATAGAGAGGTTGCATTCAGGACCATCTTATTTGGGGAAGAGGACCATAAGGAACCCCAGTCTGACAATGCATAAAAGTAAATGATATAAATACATCCTATAGCTAGAAGGAAACATGGCCTCCAAAACAGTCCAATGACCAAAACCCATCCAGACTGAAAATTATTAGGACAGAAACTTTGGTTTCGGTAAGGTCAGCAGCCATCAGGTAATACAAACCCCTTTGCAACGTATTTGTCCAACCTGATGGGCATTATAGCCCAGGACACATGGTAGACATGGTGCTATTTAGGGGTCATCAGATGTTTTTAAGACATCGTTTTTTTACACTCTTGTCCGTTATTCTTTGAAACTGGAGTCTCAAAGTGATACTCAGAGGACTGGAGGCACCATCCACTTCAAGGACCACATGCTCAGGTGCAGGAGATATCCCACCCAGCCAGAGTTGGGTTTAAGAACCTGTAGGACACAGCAACACAGACATAAGTCAATTTTTGAAATGTCGGCTCTCATAAAAAAAGAAAAAAAAAGGATATTCAAAACATAAAGGAGACATCACTGGAAATTTGAGAACTATAGTTTTAAATGTTATTAGAAAATATAAAAAAAATCCACCAAAAATTAAATACGAAGAACTGCTGATACCAGTGATAAAATTGGAGATGTCAGAGACTACAAAGCATTTGTATGGTGGCATAGCTATAGGGGGTCACAGCTGACCCCTGTCCCACATCAGTAAGCAGCATTACTGTAGTAAATGGGGGTCTTTGTAGTTTCTATTAGGTAAAACTACACTGACCCAATTATTACAGAACCTCCTTCATTTACATAAAATGCTTTGGGAGCCATAGACAGATCTGCTAGTTAATAAAAAATGCGGGTTTAATACAGAAGGACATCAGCTAGAACAGGACACTAGATTCTGCCCTACACAGACAGAACCATTTATCACACCTATGTTCCCTCTTCACGACACACAGGAACAACAATGACATAAAACACGATCCTAATGCTAGAAAGACATACTAAGGATCTGGGTGGGAGTCACCCTTCTCTAGACAGGACAACACAATAGGTGACATGCATGTGACATACCCGTGAGAAGAGCAGCATGTGACGGTGAACTGGTGTCACTAAGGGGTGGCAATAGGAAGGTATACAGCTATCTAGCTGAGAGAGAAGACAGACAAAGGTTTCGGCGTCAGGTTTGAGCCTTCAAGAGTTTCATGGCTTAATTATTTCTACTCCTTCCAATGTCCACCCAAAATATCACTTTACATAGTCTGCCCACTCCAAAAACCAGTCTAATTCCCAACTATCAAACAAAAAGTAGCACTCTGTAGCGCCATAGCATGCAAATATAAAATCTGAAAATTGAATTGCATTACTGCACTAGAAATATGAAAAATTGAGAATACTTATGGCATAAATTGGCCAATTCATGTGTACCTGGCAGCCACGTTAAGGCGATTCTTGTTGCCAGGACCTAATGCCAATCCTCTCTTAGGCAAAGTCTACATCTCTTGGGACTAATGTGAATCCTATCCTACACTGAAATCTATATCTCTATGGAGGGGCAGGGTCCTGCTGTGATTAAAAACGCCTGAGGATAAGTGGCCGAGTGCTCATTCAGAAGGCCAATGCATACATTCAAAAAACTGACCGTCACATCCAAACATAAATTAGGTCTGAACAGATGCTTACCTAGAGTCACTAACTCATATACAATCAAACATACAATGGTGAATGTGATACTTGCGGCACATGTGTGACAACCGTGTGCCGCCCATGTGCCGCATCAGTACCACATGGACGGCCGCAGGGGAAGAAGCGCTGTTCCCCTATGGCGGGTGCTGAAGACGGCTCTCATCATTCTACCCTGCTCGCGCTGATCGCCGGCAGAGCAGTGGAGAATGCTGAGAGCTGTCTTTAGCACCTGCCACCGGGGAACAGCGCTTACTGTAGCGCTTCTTCCCTGGTACCGATGCGTGTCACACGGATGAAATCAATGTGTGCTCTCCGTGTACACGTGTGTGGGACGTTTTGCGGCTCGTGCTGCCGGTAAAAACGGACATGTCAATGTGTTTTGCCCACGGACACACGGTCCATGGAAACATGCTGACATATGCACAGACACATTCATTTAAATGGGTCTACGTGTGTCAGGGTCTCCGGTACGTGTGATAACTGTCACCACACCTACTGGACACACTGAAGTGTGAAAGAGGCCTATGAGAGGATTGGCATTAGGTCCTGACAAAGAGAATTGCCTTAACGTGGCTGCCAGGTACACATGAATTGGCCAATTTATGCGATAAGTATTCTCAATTTTTCATATTTCTAGTGCAGTAATGCAATTAAATTTTCATATTTCATATTTGCATGCTATAGCGCTACAGAGTGCTACTTTTTGTTTGGTTGTATATGAGTTGGTGACTTTGGGTAAGCACCTGTTCAGATCTAATTTATGTTTGGGTGTGACGGTCAGTTTTTTTAATGTAATTCCAAACTATGGCATAAAGAATGATATACTGTATAATACTTTTATCTTGCCCCTGTAGAGATGTAAAGCCCACCATTGGCTAGTAGCCTTAGTTATGCAATGTCATCTAACCAACTGACCCACAATGAAAATACCCTTCAAGTTTGATTCTGACCCTCTTTCCAACATCTAGCCCTACACGTACTGTCACCCTCGCCTTCTAGGTTCCATCACCTCCTAGAGTTAAAATTCATCAACTTGTCTCCCATTTCCCATAGAAATCTCACTTGTCTAATCCTAGAAGTAGGTTCAGAAGTCTGTTTGCAGGTGGCGCATCTTCGGGGTAGGAAATGTTTTTCTGCAAGAGGTTGGATGACATATCAGAGACTTGTCGTGGCAGGAAGATATATACAAAGACACATACAGTGGACAGGTATAGGATGAGGATTGAATGTTGGACAGACGTAGATGGTGAAATACATTAGGAACAGTCAATATAGCAGAGTGGCAGTGTTGTACATAGGAGGTAAAAAGAATCAAGCATATAGCCAGTACTAGAAATCATGGTGGCCAAGGCTGGACAGTTTGATACCTATGGTAGAAGCCTCCTGAGGAGCAGATACTCAAGTGCCGCTACACTGGAGTATGCTCACCATTAGCAATGACTAAATGATGTCCTAGAAGTGTTCACCACAGAATCAACATAGCCCAAATGGCCCTCAGCTGAGATGCTTGGATTATACCTAATGTGTACAAACCTTTCATTTGTAATTAGGTTGGTTGACTTCCTCACCTCTCTCCTCTTCTTTGTCTCCACCACCCTCTCTATCCTTCAGTTGCTGCTCCAAAGAGCGAATTTTGCTCTGAAGCTCAGAATTCAGCTGGTCAGCTTCATATAGGCGACTGGGAAGAAGGAAAAGTAAGATAGTAGATCAAGCAAAAACATACCAAACCCATGTTGGTGCTGTTCCCTGGACCTTTCAGACAAATGAGGCTAAACCTCTCCATACATTGCTTTGATTTTTCCCTACCACAGTATTTTTTTCTGGAAAAGAAAAGTTATACTAAGAAAAAATTGTGATATATTTAAAAACAGTGAGAAAGTCCATCAATTTTATGGTGCGATGATCCAGAGAAAACACAAAAAAATTAAAAAAGGGAGTTATACACAGGATCATTGATAAGGCTGGGGGTACACGGTGACTGGTACGTTTACCTTAGTCTTTGACCCATTCATTTACTAAGGTGCTGAGTGTTCATCGGGATGGGGGGGCGCCGTCAGCTTCATCTGCCTAGGGCACCAAAATACATTGTTCCGGCCCTGACTACAATGCCCTGCACTTGGGGTAAGAAACATAGCCAATCAGAAGAACTATACTACATTCCTAATTGGAGATATTTGCAAATATTATTATTTCGCTTACTATATATTGGGATAGGATCTTGGAGATGGGAATACACCTTTAATGGGGTTTAACTGTTTCAGAAAAAATCCTGTCCCCAGCTGCAATTTTTTTTTTTTTTTTTAAAACAAAATGTGCTTTACTTACCTTCCCGAGACCCAATGCTGAGTCTCCGCTGCTACTCTCAGGGTCTGTCATTGTCTGCAGCGCTGTCAATGTGATGTTGGCGCTACAGACAATAACAGTCCAGCAGAGACTCAGTGCTGGACCTGGGTAGGATGAGTAATGCACAGTTGTTGTTGTTTTTTTAAAGCAAACTGCAGTCAGGGGACAGAGGTTTTCCGAAACGAAAAAAATGACATTAATGTCTCTAAGCCCCAGAACGTCCATGATAAGCAGTTGTTATATGGAGCATTGGCCTTGTTAGCGTGCTGATGCTCCATACAAATCCATGATAGGACTCAACTCAAAGAGTCTCCCATGTTTTCTCCCATTTTTGACACATAGACGGCTCTCACCTGGCCAGACTCTGATTGGCTGCTTGAAGTAAACTCATTTCAGAAGACAGCGCCTCCCGGGCCTCCACCGCACTCTGCAGAGCATTGCGGAGCTCAGACAACAGCGAGGGATCCAAATGTGATTCCTGGAGGTAGAAGATAAATCTTCCATCACCATGCCTCAATTAGATATATCACCCAAGACGAGACTGTTACCGCCATCGTTGACAATTTGTGGATTTTAGGCTTTTATGCTGATTGTATATTGAATTTATTAACTGTACTATACTCACCAAGTTCTCCCCATGGCTCATTAGGTCTGGATGTGTTCTTACATTACATGCACACGTGTTTCTTAAGTTCCCCCAAACATGATCCCTGCCGTCATCCCTAGGAGGGAGACATAATTGTGGAATGTTACCAATTTTTCATTTTAAAAGAGAAAAGTGTTTTCAATTGAAGATTTACAGTTCCACAATAGTGTAGTTGACACATTTCCTTCCTGAATTTGCTGGGAATATTTCAAATTTTTGGAAAATGTTCAGGAAAATTCAAGCATTACCCTGATTGGAAAAGGAATGGGGTTTATGGAAACTCTGTCAAAAATTACATGTTGCTTTCCACTTTGGGGCATTCTTAAGGCAGTCCAGTGGGCAGGACTATACACATTAGGCAGTCCAGTGGGCAGGACTATACACATTAGGCATTCCAGTGGGCAGGACTATACACATTAGGCAGTCCAGTGGGCAGGACTATACACATTAGGCAGTCCTGTGGGCAGGACTTTACACATTAGGCAGTCCAGTGGGCAGGACTATACACATTAGGCAGTCCTATGGGCAGGACTATACACATTAGGCAGTCCTTTGGGTAGGACTATACACATTAGGCAGTTCTTTGGGCAGGACTATACACATTAGGCAGTCCTGTGGGCAGGACCATACACATTAGGCAGTCCTGTGGGCAGGATTATACAGATTAGGCAGTCCTGTGGGCAGGACTATACACATTAGGCAGTCCTTTGGGCAGGACTATACACATTAGGCAGTCCTTTGGGCAGGACTATACACATTAGGCAGTCCTGTGGGCAGGATTATACAGATTAGGCAGTCCTGTGGGCAGGACTATACACATTAGGCAGTCCTCTGGACAGGAGTACACACATTAGGCAGTCATGTGGGCAGGACTATACACATTAGGCAGTCCTATGGGCAGGATTATACACATTAGGCAGTCCTGTGGACAGGACTACACACATTAGGCAGTCCTGTGGACAGGACTATACACATTAGGCAGTCCTGTGGGCAGGACTGTTGTCGGTAAAAATGATTGTTTGGCGACAGCTATGTCTCATCCCATTGCACAAGAAGCAATGGGATGAAAGAGAAAGGGAGAAGATACAGATTAGATATTGGAAAAAAACTTTTTGACAGTTAGGGTGATCAATGAGTGGAACAGGCTGCCACGAGAGGTGGTGAGTTCTCCTTCAATGGAAGTCTTCAAACAGAGGCTGGACAGACATCTGTCTGAGATGGTTTAGTGAGTCCTGCATTGAGCAGGGGGTTGGACACGATGACCCTGGAGGTCCCTTCCAATGCTAACATTCTGTGATTCTATGATTCTCTCCACTCCCTCATACACAGGAAGGCTCGGCTTATCTCCTCGCTGAGCAAAAGGATCTGCCATTAGAAACTCAACAGTTGGATCCTTCACTCCCCCGATATCATCTCTCAAAGGAGAATCAGGAGGCCCTCACATAAGGTAGATGGGCGGCCAATCCTGCCAAATTTGGTGGGTTTAAACAATTTTTATCTAATGGGCAGAGGGGATTTAGACATCCTTATTTT
The DNA here is from genome assembly GCA_009801035.1 of Oophaga pumilio. Classification (NCBI taxonomy): domain Eukaryota; kingdom Metazoa; phylum Chordata; class Amphibia; order Anura; family Dendrobatidae; genus Oophaga; species Oophaga pumilio. The sequence goes on along the minus strand of VIAB01002158.1, from coordinate 178,472 downwards.
ACCAACCAACATTTTGGTAAGCATGTGATAAATGCTCATAAATATCATACAGAAAGATCATAATCTTCTTACCTAAATGTATAGGAGTAGCCAACAAAGGGAAGGTTGACTCCAAGAGGAGAGCTATCCCCAACATCTGATATGGTTTCCTAAAACGTACATAAAAAAAACACATATAATGCATAGTAAAATTGAAGGGTTTCCCATCTCAATGCCCTAGATTTCCTGAGACCACCCCTTATCCTGAAAATGAGGGGTCCAAAGTGCCCTGTGAGAATGGAGTTGTAGTGAAAATGTGAGAACACCACTCCTATAGACAATGAATGGAGCATTGGTGGCACATTCTCATTACTGCTTCATTCACACAGGGGACTAAGGGTATGTGGATTGTGCACACGTTGCATTTTTGTTGCGGTTTTGTCACAAAACCTGAAGGATTTCCTAGTACCAGTAAAGTGAATGAGATTCCTGAAGTCTCCTGCACACGTTGCTTATTTTTTCCTTGCAGATTTAAACAAGCATCATGTCAATACTTTCAGTGTTTTTGCTGCAGATTTCATCTATACTAATGAGTGGGGAAAAAATTTGCAACAAAAACACGTGTAAAAAGAAAACACAACAAAAATGTGATTAAAACGTGCGTATCTTACACAGCGTTTTTCTTTCTAACAAATCAGGATTTGCAGCAGAATTTTCTGCTGCAACTACTGAACGTGTATATCTAACCTTAGGGACCTCCGTTCTCATTATCAATGGGGGTCCCAGCAGTCAGACCTTCAGTGATTATATTATTATCACCTCTTGGTGATATACAGGTGCTTCTCACAAAATTAGAATATCATCAAAAAGTTAATTTATCTCAGTTCTTCAATACAAAAAGTGAAGCTCATATATTCTATAGAGTCATTACACACATAGTGATCTATTTCACGTGTTTATTTCTGTTAATGTTGATGATTATGGCTTACAGCCAATGAAAACCCAAAAGTCATTATCTCAGTAAATTAGAATAATTAACAAAAAACACTTGCAAAGGCTTCCTAAGTATTTAAAAAGGTCCCTTAGTCTGTTTCAGTAGGCTCCACAATCATGGGGAAGACTGCTGGCTTGGCAGATGTCCAGAAGGCCGTCATTGACACACTCCACAAGGACGATAAGCCACAAAAGGTCATTGCTAAAGAAGTCGGGTGTTCACAGAGTGCTGTATCCAAGCATATTAATGGAAAGTTTAATGGAAGGCAAAAGTGTGGCAGAAAAAGGAGCACAAGCAACCGGGATAACCGCAGCTTTGAAAGGATTATTACGAAAAAGCCATTCAAAAATTTTGAGGAGATTCACAAGGAGTGGACTGCTGCTGGAGTCATTGCTTCAAGAGCCACCACACACAGAGGTATCCAGGACATGGGCTCCAAGTGTCACATTCCTTGTGTCAAGCCACTCATGACCAATAGACAACGCCAGAAGCGTCTTACCTGGGCCAAGGAGAAAAAGAACTGGACTGTTGTCAGTGCTCCAAGGTGTTGTTTTCAAATTAAAGTACATTTTGCATTTCATTTCTAAATCAAGGACCCAGAGTTTGGAGGAAGAGTGGAGAGACCACAATCCAAGCTGCTTGAGGTCTGGTGTGAAGTTTCCACAATCAGTGATGGTTTGGGGAGCCATGTCATCTGCTGGTGTAGGGCCACTGTGTTTTATCAAGACCAAAGTCAGCGCAGCCATCTACCAAGTAATTTTAGAGCACTTCATGCTTCCCTCTGCCGACAAGCTTTTTGGAGATGGAAATGTCATTCTCCAGCAGGACTTGGCACTTGTCCACACTGCCAAAAGTACCAATACCTGGTGTAAAAAGAACAGTATCACTGCGCTTGTTTGGCAGCAAACTCACCTGACCTAAACCCCATAGAGTCTATGGAGTATTGTCAAGAGGAAGATGAGACACCAGATCCAACAATGCAGAAAAGCTGAAGGCTGCTATCAAAGCAACCTGGGCTTCCATAACCCCTCAGCAGTGCCACAGGCTGCTCGCCTCCATGCCACGCAACATTGATGCAGTAATTGATGCAAAAGGAGCCCTGACCAAGTATTGGTTGCATTTACTGAACATACATTTCAGGAGACCCAACATTTCAGATTTTAAAATCATTTTTCAAGCTGCTGCTATAAAGTTTTCTTATTTACTGAGATGATGACTTTTGGGTTTTTATTGTCTGTAAGCCATAATCATCATCATTAACAGAAATAAACACTTGAAAAAGATCACTCTGTGTGTTATGACTCTATCTAATATATGAGTTTCACTTGTTGTTTCACTTTTTGTATTGAAGAACTAAAATAAATTAACTTTTTGATGATATTCTAATTTTGTAAGAAGCACCTGCCTGTATGTTGTATATGTAATAAGTATTTCTTTGGTTCATTGATTGTTTCAATATAAAATTTGTCAGATAATTAAAAATTCCATAATAATCAGGGAACAATACATAAAGATACTCACCCCACCCCCACTGATCATTTCCGATAGCTGATCTTCTACAACATCAAAATTCGATGTGTCTGTGGCACCCCCTGACTCAGGAACAAAAGGTGGAATGCAGTCCCGCAGTGTTTCCCAGTCAATTTCATCAAAGAGTGGATGGCTTTGGAAATCCTGGAGTCCACCAATGCCCAGGCGGGATTTACGATCACAAATTAGGGATGAGATGAAGTCTAATGCCTCTGGTGGTAGCTCATTCGCTGAGGAGGGAAAGTTAAAGTGCTCCTGGAGAGGAAATACAAGAGTCAACTAGACCTGATACACAGAACATTCAACGACCAGCATCAGACCCACATCTTCCAGAAGTTCAGGTAGGAGCACAGAATCGTGTAAAGTAGAAATGTCAATATGGACCTGGAATATCCTTAGGTTTCTGGACCCCATAGCAGAAAAAGTTCTATATAATCATGTCATATATGTCTCAACCAGGTTAGAAAAATAAACTATGCCTGGAAGAAGGGAAGCCAAATCTGGACATTTCTGAAGGGTGGAAGATTCATTTAAATCGGTGATCTGCTTTAAACAATCCGTTTTCAAATTAGGCCCATGGTGCTTTTCTGCATTAGAAAAATTTGGGGGAGAAATCCAAGAGACTCGTAGTTTTAGCTATTATGGTTCTGTATGGAGATTAGCCCTACTCAATGAGACTAAGCGGAGTGTGGCTACATGCCAAAGTGTTTGGGTGGAAACTTCTTCGATAAGTGGCATAACTCATTGAAGCAGTTTGCAAAACAAAGGTGGAAGAACCTGCAGCCATATGAATGGCCATTTAAAACAATTGGAGGTGTTTTGCTGTCAATCATCAAGTGAGAACATATCCTCAAGCAGCCATAAATAGGTGTTGACCGAAAGATATCACTCCTGACTCCTCTACACGTATGAACGCTCAACTCAGACAAGTGTGTTCATGTGTTTTCAATTGCAAGAGGGGAAGTAAGTCATCTTGAATTTAGAGTAAACAATCATCTGCTTGGGGAAAGTCAAGAAGCCCCCATAGATATTAGAATTGAAGAAACCCACAGTATTGTTAATTCCCGAGTATATATCATAAGACATTCTCAGGTTGGGTTATCACTAAACGACTGTAAACTCTTCCTGGACTCAATATTCAGAGGAAAGCCAAAAATTGGCCATTCGCATATCTAGAACTTTTCACCATTAGATCAAAAGGAAATTAGGTGGCCATCAACTAGTCAACATATGGATGAATCGGAGTATCACTGAGTGCCCATACTTTATAGTATAAGCATATGATAAGTGAAGTATAATCACATACGAGTCAACTAATATGCTAAGAAAATAGAGCCAGGCATTATCTAGAGCCCGGAACTCCAATCTACAAAAGTACAACTCTTTCGCATGTCCTTAAAGCCACAGCAAAAACCACTGTGGAACGACAGGTTGGAAATTACATAAACCAACGGATTAAGTAAAATATTCCCAGTTCAATGTCTGAAATGCCATGTTTCATTCCAGGATAATTACATTAAATCCATAATTGTTAGAAGAATCCTCTGACAATAAGCAGGTCAGAAAGTGTCCCTCTGCTGTGACCTCAAACAATCACCTGTAATCTTTAGGGAAACTTTACAGTAATCAGTCATTTTCCCTACAGCACAACTACAGGGAAAATAAAATATTACACCTTATCCATCCTAAGAATGGGTTGATTGTGAAGCGCAGGACAGGACAGATCCTTGGAAAGGATCTGAACTAAAAATCCACCCAAATGCTATCCCAGAAATCTCTAACGGGGGTATAAGAAAATGATCTTTCCATAGCTGATAACCTCATTAAAGAAAGTCTTGAAAAGTGTCACTGATATACCATCACCTTGAGATCACTTACTTTATAGTGAAGAATCTTTCCGTATGTTTCCACAACAGATTCGGCATAAAAGGGAGGGTGTCCAAAGAACATCTCATAAGCACAGGCCCCTATAGACCACCAATCACATTCAACGCCATAGGATAAGGTATGGTCTTCGAGGGCAAGAAGAATTTCAGGAGACAGATAGTCAGGAGTTCCCACAGCAACAGAGCAGGACACCTTCAAGAAAAGTCAGAAGTCTTCAGTAAAACCTTTTGTGTTCGTGTGGACAGGGGCAAGGAGCAAACCTTAGATTTAACATACCGTGCCGTCATGGCGTAGTTTCAAACAGGATCCAAAATCACCAAGATGGATATGGCCTGACCGGTTTAACAGCATGTTATCTGGCTTTATATCTCTGAACAAGAAAAATGAAATAATTCAATGACAAATTATGATTTCTAGGTACACGGGTCATTGAAAAACTTCTAAATGATTTAAATATCTCTCACCTGTGTATGTAGCCCAGAGAGTGGACAGAATTTACAGCCATGACCATCTCAGCCAGGTAGAAGATCGCCATGTGTGGAGGAAAACCATCTGAGAACTTACTGAGTAGGGAGAGAAGGTCACCTCCCACATAATAATCCATCACAAGGTACTGGAAAAAGAATAATAAGTCATATGTCTTCCAAAACTACAAAAACAAGAAAGAAGGTAATGCCTTCTTCATTCTGTTGTACTCATGGGAACCAGAAAGCTGAGATGTAGGGTGCTCTTCTGAAGAGTCCTCACACTGGAAACCTAGCTACTTTATCTGTCCTTTGTAACTATGCAACTTACCTGAAGGAATTAAGAGGAGATCCTGGACCCCAGTGCAAAAGCTAAAACAGGGTCCCTGAATGATCACCGGCCATTTATAGTACTGGTGACAGTACTTGGAATAATATGATTAATGGAGAAATAAAAGGGTTATTCCATTTCACAAGAGTGATCAAATGAAAAGGCAATCATTTTTAAATCTTTAAATCTATATGGGTCCCATCACTGACAAAGCTATCTGAGCAATATCTCATTCTCTCCAAGCTACATGACCTCAGACAGAAGGAGTTGATGCGCTCTGCCGCTGCATTCATTGTCTATAGAAGTGATGAAGATATTGGAATAGTGCCATACAAATATATTGCTTATCAGTGAAGGTTCCACGTAGATCTAGAAATTGTGGATAGGTAAACATTTTTGTAGACTGCAATAGCCCTTTAAAAGGAACCTTTCATCTGATACATGTTTACGGTTAGCACGGATCATGGATCCCAGTTGGGGACAATGTACCTTGGTTGACTAGTCTGAGTCTGGTCCGTGGAGGTTTCTCACCTCCCTGATCCCATAGATGCACAGGTTGATCCCTATACACACACATAGAGAGAGACCTGTCAATCTAGAGATGAGGGGCATGGAGAAATTGCCAGGGACCTGCCTTGGTTTAGTAGTCATCTGACATGCAAAGTCACTGGCCGGCTTACTTCTAAACCTGTAGGGTGTCAAAATAAAACAAAGAGCTGAAATAACGTAGACAGTGTCTGATTCATGATGGCCGGGGTTTGGACAGCGTGAATCAGATGACAGACTCCCTTTAATTCCATGTTGATATGGTTAAAGGGGGTCACTGTTTTGGTCCTAAGGCTCTGATTCATCAAGAATGGTGTTATTTATGTTACTTTATTGTGTAAATTATGATGTTTTTTACAACTGAAATGATACTTTTCAAACAGTTTTATGCTAAAATTCTAGCAAAAATTCTTTGAAGAGTCAGCCTTTAAGTTGTAAACACTAACTCACAGTACCTTCTTCTATTGATTTTGCAGACAAAGAGCACTGTAGATCTTAGTTTTCAAGACCCGTATGTGTAATATATGGTCCGAGGAAATGGGACAAGTGGAATCAACTTCAATCAAGCCAGAAATTTTAGGTTTTGGTGAAGCCTTGGTGATGTTCACCTAAATGGCTCTACATTGTAATACCAATACCATTGACACTGTTTTTGGAAAAGAAAACAGATTTTCTCATTTCAAGGCAAACTTTTAAGTTGTTTTCCCTCTTTTAAGGAACTTTGTTCAGTACCCTTACTCTAGTGTATTATACATAAAAAACCTACAAGATAATTATCATCCTGGAAGGCAAAGTGCAACTGCGTTATCCATTTCTTGTCTCCATTCACCAGAACTTCTCGCTCTTCTCGAAAGCAGGCGACCTAGACACAGAAAATGAAGATGAACATGTAGCTTCTTTACTTTCTGTCCTTGGCCTATACAGCTCCCCACTGGTCCCCACACACCATCCCTCCATACGTCCTCTCCTCTCACATCTGATCTTTTCAGAAGGTCCCACTTGTTCATTATTTTCAGGGCGTAAACTTGAACATTGCTTTTCTTCCGCACAACTGCAACCTGAAAGCAAGAAAGGCAAAACCATCAACAAAATAGGAATGAAGAATATCTTCCAGTAACTACTATTTTTGAGTGAAAAGATGATGCAAAGTAAGAAATGCTTAAAAAATATAAGTGTTTATCCTTTATTTACATCAATTAATAAAATACTAAGTGAAGGAACTATAGATAAATATAAATTAAATCAATTTTTGGTGTGATCACTCTCTGGCTTCAGAACAGCAATAAAACATCAATTTTGCTAGGTACACTTGTACTTTCACACAGTTTTTGAAGAAACTCAGCGCTAAGGTTGTTCCAAACATCTTGGAGAACTAACGATCTTCTGTGGATGTCACTTGTGCAAATCCTTCTGTCTTTTCATGTAATCCCAGACAGACTGGATGATGTTGAGATCGGGGCTATGTTGGCGCCGTAACATCACTTTCAGGACTCCTTGTTTTTATTTACGTTGAAGATAGTCCTTCATGACATAGGCTCTATATTTGGGGTGATTGTCCTGCTAAAGAAAAAATGTGGAGCCTCTCTGATTTTATTGCATGATTGCTAAGCATCTGCCTCTATTTTTCAGGATTAATCTTTACCAAATTCTCAACTCCTTTTGCTGAAATTCAGCCTCAAATTTGCAAGAAAACTCCACATTGCTTCACTGTTGCCTGCAGACACTCATTATTGATCTACTCTCCAGCCTTTCAGAAGAAAATCTTCTGTTATCACCAAATATTTCACATTATCACCCATTAGTTCAAAGCACCTGATGCCATTTTCCTGTGTCTTTATGCACAGTTGAGTCACTTGTCCTTGTTTCCATGTCAAAGGTATGATTTCTTGGGCTCAATTTTTCTGTGAAGACCAGATCTGGCCAGACTTCTCCACAGGGTAGATGGGTGTCACTGTGTCTCACTTGTTGCTGCCCATTCTGAGCTGATGGCACTGCTGGATATCTTCACATTTCGAAAGGAACTAAGCATGCTTTTTCATCTGCTGCACTAAGTTTCTTTGGTCAACCACTGTGTCTACAGTCCTGAACAATGCCCATTTATTAGTGCTTTTTCTAAAGAGCTTGAATAGCACATCTTTAAACCTCAATCTGTGTTGAACTCTTTCCCTGGAAGAGACCCTGCTGATGCAGTATAACTACCTTGTGTCTTCTTACTGTGCTCAGTCTTGCTATGGTGCATGACCTGTGAAATAAAACTGCTACAAAGGTGAGGTTGTGAAAAACAGAGTTTGACTGTTCCTCAGCCATTTTAAGCCTGCTACCGAGCTTTTCAGTTTTAGTTAATGACTGTGTTTCAGACTACATATGAAAATGATGATTATTATCACCTGTTTGGTATAATTGATTTCTCATACACTGGACTATAATCCTACTAATTCCCTGACTTTGTGCAAATGTACCTAGAAGAGCTGATAAAGTTTTGAAGGCAAAGTGGTGGTCACACTAAACATTGATTTCAATTTAGATTTCTCTTTTATTCATTCCCTTTTCATTTTGATAATTCATAAAAAGTAAATTATTAACACTTTTATATTTGAAAGCATTCTTACTTTACAGCATTTTTTCCTCACCTACCTATACAGTGGGTAAAATAAGTATTGAACATGTCACCAATTTTCTAAGTAAATATATTTCTAAAGGAGCTATTGACATGAAATTCTCACCAGAGGTAAGTAACAACCCATTCAATCCACACAGGCAAAGAAATTAAACCATAGATGTCAATAAATTAAGTTATTTGTAATAATGCAAAATGACACAAGGAAAAAGTATTGAACTTATGAGGAAACAGAGGTGCAAAAAGCCATGGAAAGTCCTGACACCAGCTGAAATCTATCAGTAATTAGAAAGCAATCCTGCCACTTAGTGAAAAATAATATCAGCTGGTTCAGCTGATGACTTATAAAAAGGTGTCTCATTACCAAGGTGCCACACAAGAAACATCTTATGATGGGTAAAAACGGTGCGCTGTCTCAAAACATTTGCAACCTTATTGTTGCAAAACATACTTATGGCATTGGTTACAGAAGAATTTCTAAACTGCTGAAGGTTCCAGTGAGCACTGTTGGGGCCATAATCTAGAAGTGGAAAGACCATCATTCCACCATAAACCAGCCATGACCGGGTGCTCCCTACAAGATTTCAGACAGAGGAGTGAAAAGAATTATCAGAAGAGTTGTCCAAGAGCCAAGGACCATCTGTGGTGAGCTCCTTAAAGACCTGCAATCAGCAGGTACAATTGTTTCAAAGAAAACTATAAGTAATGCACTCAACCTCTATTGCCTGTTTGAACGCTCACCACGCAAGACTCCATTGTTGAACACAAAGCATGTTCAAGCTCATTTACAATTTGCTCAGTACCATTTAAATACTTGGAGAATATAATCTGATTGGATGAGACCAAAATTGAACTTCTTGGATGCCATAATACACATTATGTTTGGAGGCCAAAAGGCACTGCATAATATCCCAAAGACAGCATACAAAGTTTGGAGGTGGGATCATCATGGCATGGGGCTGCTTTTCAGCATACGGCACTGGCAAACTTCATTTAATTGGAGGAAGGATGAATGGACAAATATACTGAGACATTTAAAAAAATCTGCTTCCATCTACCAGGATGATGAAGATGAAACAAGGGTGGACTTTTCAGCAAGACAGTGATCCCAAACACACAGCCAAGGAAACTCTCAACTGATTTCAGGGTAAGAAAATAAAGCTGCTAGAAAAGCTGAGCCAATCACTGACCTGAATCCAATAGAAAATATATGGAAGGAGCTATGTTCTGTTTCGGTAACTGAGGAGTGCAGGTAAAAAGGCAATACACCAGAGCAGTTGGAATCTATGAGATTGCAGTACCCTGACTAACCACCACAACTAGAGGCAGCCGTGGAGCGTTCCTACGTTGGTCCTAGACGCCTCGTCACAGCCTGAGAAACTAACTACACCTAAAGATAGAAATAGGAAAGCTATCTGCCCCGGAGCAGAACCCCAAAGATAATAGAAAGCCCCCAAACATGTAATGGCGGTTAGACAAGAAGAAATACTGACACAGACAGAAAATAGTATGAGCAAACGCTGGGGCCCAAACTAACTAAATAGAAAAGGATAGGAAGGGTACTTACTGCAATCCCAGAAAACCCTGAAAAGCACCAACTCTACTAATTTCAAAAACACCTGAGATCACACGACCTCTACCACCTAAATTAGTTCTCTGGTGTAACAAAATCAAAACAGCAGCCACTGAAAAAACTGTAAAAAGCAAAAGTACAAACATCAGTGGCTGAACTAAACTGAGAGGGCAAAAGCCCCCAGAGGGGACCCTGAAGGCCCCCACAGAAGTGCAGGACAAAATGCAAAAATCAAGCACAAAAACAAAAAGAAGAAAATGTCTTATCTGATAGCAGGAGATGCAGACACGACACAGCAGGCTACAAGGGAAACAGGATTCAAGGATTGAGACCAGAACAATTGATCACCGGCAACCCTGATGGGAAGGTGACTCCCTTATATAAGACCAGTCAGTAACACCTGACTCCCAATCCTCACAATCTCCACTGGACAGACCAGCACCGCTTGTAACCACCAGAGGGAGCCTCTGCTCAGAACTCATCTCAAGCCCATTCACAACAGAGCTAAAGCCCAGAGTTTATAGAAGGAGCCCACAGGACCTTCAGGATGTGAAGAGTGTTTATGTGGAAGAATGAATCAAAATCACACCTGAGCAATGCCTGTGACTAGTTTCTCCAAACAGGAGGCATCTTGAAGCTGTCATCACCAACAAAGGCTTTTGCACAAAGTATTAAATACATTTCAGTAAGTGCATTCAATACTTTTTCCCTGTGTCATTTCTCATTATTATACATACCTTAATTTGTGGATATTTATGGTTTGATTGCTTTGCCTGTGTGGATTGGATGGGTTGTTACCGACATCTGGTGAGAATTTCATGCCAATAGCACCTTTAGAAATAGATTTACGTAGAAAATTGGTGACGTGTTCATTACTTTTTTCACCCGCTGTATAGACTATGTATATTACTAAGTGTGATATCATCGTGCTGACATCATTCTAGCACAATGCAAAGCTGGTGCCTGGTAGGTGGACATTTTTATTTTTTTGGGATTGGAGCTCAAGAGCTAAAAATATTTACTAGGATATCAAGAAAAAAAACATTTGCCAATGATAAAGGTCAATTTGAAAAAAAGTTCATGTCCCTAAGAAGAAATATGCAAGTAAATAATAGTCGGGTCATTACCTTCTGAATTCTCTATTTAAAAAGTAACCATAAAAGTCAATGTTTTACTGAGTTGCCCCAACAAAGTTTTAGCCATTTGCATAATTGCATAACAAGGGACTAAAATAAAACTCTCATAATTCATAGTTCTAGGTAGAGATGGGATAAATTGGGAATTTTTAGAAATGTGAAACAGCTTAGTGACACAATTACTGGGCCTCATTATCATTTTTTTAAACTGCAATGCTGCGCTCCGATCACAACCATTAACCATTTATTTGTCAGCAATCTTTGACAGCGGAGTTGAAATTAAACACGTACCAGTGCTCGCTTGCACCGGCTTCCAATAGCTCCCCATGACTTGATCGCAACCCACCAATGGCAGCCAGGGGCAAGCACCCATCAATGCCATTTAGGTAAAGCTTGCTCCTAAGAAGCTCAGGAGACCAAAATTGTCACAATATACTGCAGTATATAATATAAGCAATAAGATAATCACAGGTTCAGGTCCCCTAAGAAAACTTAAAAATGAGAGTAAAAAAAAAAAAAATTAAAACAATTATAAGAATTCAAGTCATTAAAAATAAAAAAACATAGTTGGCGTTGCTGTGTTCATAAAAGTCCGGTCTATCAAAATATAAAATTAATTAACCCAATCGATAAATGTAATAATGAGAAGAAAAATTAAAACGTCAAAATTGTGGATTTTCAGGCAATCACTCCTTCCTTAAATGATCAGACTGTCATATTGTATGTACCCCAAATTGGTATTAATAAAACTGTCAGGTTGCCATGTAAAAAAAAAAAAACTCCTCATACAGCTCCATCGTCAGAGAAATTAAAATGATAGGGCTCTCAGAAAATGGCGACACAAACCTAAAATAATTTTTTTTACAAACTTCTGAATTTTTTTCCTCCACTTAAAGAAAAAAAATCAATTTAGGTCATTTCTACTAAAGAATAAAGGTCGTAAAAAAACCCCCCAAAATTTAAAAAAAAATATGGTGGCGTTGCACTTTTTTTTACAATTTCACTGCACTTGGAATTTTTTTCCCCCCGTTTTCCATTGCATTGAATGTTAAAATGAATGGTGCCATTCAGAACTACAACTCGCCTGGCAAAAACAAGTCCTCATAAGGAAAAATAAAAAAGTTAGAAGAAGGGAAAGAAAAAAAACAAGGTTTTAAAGTGGCTGAGAATAGGTTGTGACCCTCTCTTTTTGGAAATGGCTTATGATAGACCACGTCCTTGGCGGACTCCATGTAGAAGCTCTTTAGTAGATAGGGAGTGATTTTTTTGAACAGCTCTGTCGTGAGATTAGGTTGAAGTAGCCTTTTCCTTCTGGTATAATAGTATTAGTGTCCTATGTCCTAGGTGTAAACAGGTGATGAAAATGTCTGTCCAATGATTAGTGACCCGTAGTGAGAGGTCTCAAGAACTGGCAATCGGAAACTTAGTACTTTCAAAAGAGCTGAGCCTCGTGATATCATTCCTTCTGCTACCGTATCGTTTCATCAGCTTGAGAAAGTGTGACGGTCTGGCGATCCATGATTGCTGAAGAACAGACTGTCGACACGTCTGGGATGTCATATTCTGTAAGGGCCAATTCAGTAGAGCATTATTTCGATCTGTGACCTGTCGATGTGCAGAACAGACAATAATTCCATTCACATGAGCGATTTTCTACAAGAACCCTCATTCCATGTGGGGAAAAATCAGCGACTTTGTGCTCCGTCACAACTCTTAACAGTATGGATGTCTTGAGAATACAGATTCTGCTAACAACGCAGCAGACAAGGCAGCCTATAACCAGATAGGCCCTTCTGGCATTTGCCAGAATTGCCAGATGGCCAGTCCAACCCTGCTCTGCACCCACCAGTCTCACAAGTCTTCACTAGTTTTCAATTGTGCCATAACATGTCCTCCACTCTACGATAAGGAGCTGTATAATGATGCAGCCATATCTGCGTATATGGAAGCATATCAGTGGACACAACTTGCCTAGAATTCATACACTTCATACAGGAGTTATTCGGCACCCTCCAATACAACTCACGTTCACACTGGAGTTGAGCAATGCGGTGATGTTATGATCCCACGCGTGGAGAATGCCGCGGATCGTACACATATCGCGACAGGTTTGTTAGGTCATATAACCCGCCGGATTACCCCTTTAAAGTAGTATGCCACCTGTAGGATGTGTAGCCCTAGAGGACATGCTACAGGGTGATCAGAGATTACTACATTGAGATGACACAAGCTTGACTTGAGTCCACGAGAGCAGGAGCTACTCTTCTAGAAGGCTCCTCCATTCTAAGGCTACCGTTGCACATCAGTAAAGACGGACCGTGCTCGGATTTAAAGATGTACCTGGACCGCCAGGTTTCCCAACCTGAACTAACGGTTTTATTTATGGTTAGCTCAAGGTGGCTTAGGTCTTCACAGATGGGTGACATCAGCCTAACTCATACAGAATGGTCCCCTTCAAGACATCCATAGGCACTAATATGACATATTAAGTTATGTCTCTGGATAATGTGCTGCAAACTTGAATAGAGTTGTGGTATAAAACCGATAAACCCTACGGCATGCACTGAAGGACAATGGGAAGGTGCTGTATGACCTCAGTGGAGGGGACTGCTATGGGCACTAAAACTGAGGACTTTAGATTACATAATGGGCCATTGTTTTGCAGGTTTTTGCCACCTGGTGCAATGATTCCTTGGCAATATAAACCATTACAAGGGTTTCCCTCAAAAACATAACAAAATGCTCTTTAACTTCTTCTTGCAACTAACTCTTTCCAACTTTACTAACTCGTATCACTATGTCCTACTGACTCATAAGTAGTTAATGTGTAAAGCATGGCTGCCCCTTATATAATTTTATTGCTTACCGAAAATAAAATTTGACATCATGGCAGAAAATAAATTAACAAATAAAATGTGATATTTTTGGAGCCAACAAGCAGCACTGGCAATGACACTTTAATGTTTGGTATGCCGCATTTCCGAGATATTTAAAGCACCCACATAAGGAATGCTTCTTCTGGGAGAGGATGGAGCGTATTCACCACAAATATGTAATGAATAAGCCAAGGTTATTCCCAAAGATAGCAAGTTATACCCTATCTGTAGGATACAGGATAATTTACTGACGCTGGGAGCCCCATCTTGAATAGAACAGAGGTGCCCGTAGCCGAGTGAAGCGCTCCACTATTTCCGACAGTCCTAGAGAGAATAATTGGAGCTGGGGTCAAACAGGTGAACCTCTCCTTCATTCAAGACTAGGCTCTTCAGGGCCCGGTTCCTGATTTCCTTAGCCCTGTTCTCGAAAACATTGGGAGTCCTAGAGGCCACTAAATTAGCTTGCGGATGGTGGATAATTTCCTATATTGGAAAACCATACACATTAGACAATAATCATCCGAACCCAACAACTGAGGCACGATCTTCTGATGTTGGCATGATCAACAAAGGATCTGATTGACATTTGGATTTCAGTATGCCAAACAGTAGAAGATAACCCCTTGACAGTGACCAAAAGTGCTTTTAAATATGCTGGGGGGTAAGGTTTCTCCTTGTGGAGAGTGACATATCAGCTCTGGCGTGTCGAGGTAAGGAGGCTTATTCGCCGTGCAATGCTCCTCTGGGAAATTTTAATATGCAAATTGCCTCTTCAAACAAAGAGTACAAGTCCTCTTTGTTTGAAGAGGCAATTTGCATATTTAAATATGCTGATAATTGTTAAACGGGCTCTGATAGAAACTCTTGTTACCAATCGGCCCATGTAAAGGCTCGTGCAGACAATTCCATTTTTGTTCTGAGCGTGATCTGATGAAAAATCAGATTGCCCTTGGACCAATGTTATTCTATGGGGCCATGCAGATGTCCTATTTTTTTCCTTGAACCGAATACGTCTGAAGAAAAAAACCTCAGCAAATCTGTAAATCACATCGCACTTAGCCATGCGAGTCTATGGGCCCATCAAAAAATTGGTCTGCCAAAAAAATCAATCCGCACTGACATCAGAGTGCAGTGTGATTTTCACAGACTAGTAGAATGGAGACATTTGTTTTCCATCTCCTCCACATCCGAGAAAATCAAATCACGATGATCATTCCTTATACAAACTCTGATCAGAGCGTGAGTAGCATTATCAGACTGATTTTCTCGTGTGGCCCTAGCCTAAGGTGGCATTCACATGTTGTGGCCACAATGCCTTTTTTTGCCACAATTGGTTAAAGCAAAAAATAATTATTTTGCCATGATTTCCCAATATGGCAACATGTTCCCAAAACGCGATTTTATTTTTATGCCAGCAACATGAAACAGGGTATTTTCTGCAGAAAACATGTGCTGTATATGAGGCCTTTGTGTACAAGCAATGAACAACTTGAATGGGTTTGATCAGTTTTCATTACTGGCCTGAAATGGGCCAGGGTAAATGAGCCATGATTCTCCACTCCCCTCTGACTACTGGGCCCCCCACCAATCTCCTTGTTCCCCAACTGCAAGACCACAATCTGGAACAATTCAATAGAGCCAACTGGCTGCAGATATCTGATGGGGTTATCCGGGCTGTGACGGTACCAGCAAGGTCACATCGGCAGGACGGACAGTGAGTAAGTCTATTGTTTTAGCACTAATATTGCCTGCATGCAGCACTTTACTAACTGTAAAGTGCTGCTGATTTATTGTTACTTGCACATCTTGGATAACCCCAATAAAAAGTTTTAAAGGGATTGTTCAGTTGTTTTTTTATGATTACCCACAGTTGGCCATTCATGCACAGCAAATCTCCACTGTGACCTTCAGAAACTGCATAGTACACCCAATATCACCAACAGAGGCCCAGCAGGTAATTGGGAACCAATCCGGTTATTTTTTTTTAAACTGACATCAGAAATGTCATTGGAGTTAGGATTTGTCTATTCCAGGAATGTCAAACCCGAACATACAGAGGGCCAAAATGAAAATCTTGCACAAAGACGAGGGCCAACCAGTAAACAGTATAGTGGGCCCCTCAAAGTCCTACATACAGAATAATTGGCCCCACATAGTCCTATACACAGTATAATGGGCACCACATAGTCCTCCATACAGTATTATTGGCACCACATAATCCTCATACAGTATTATGGGCATCACATAGTCCTGCATTCAGTATTATGGGCACCAAATAGTCCTATACACAGTATT
>VIAB01002158.1:129849-154315 GCA_009801035.1 Oophaga pumilio | reverse complement strand
ATATGTTAATTGTGGTGACGTCAGTTCCTTAGTGTTACGCTAGTGACGGAATTTCTTTCAATTTTACTGCTTCTCTCCACGTGCACCACGATCACACAGAGTGCCGACCAGCTTCTTATTATACATTTCTTCATAGAACTTCATGAGCACCAACTATCATCTCCTATATCAGTAATGGGGAAATCTGCATTCACTGAATACACTTTTTTTTGCCTTGAGAATTTTGAGAATGAATAATCAGTCCTGGAGGAGAAAGAAGCAGGTTTTTCTGATCAGATATATTTCAAAGTTTCTTATTTTCATGTTAATTATTGATTTCTGAAAAATAAATAAACTTATGGCCCATTTTAGTCTCCTCCTTCGTGATGGCCATGAACATTAGATATTCCTCCTGCCTCCGTCTCAGTGGTACAAGCTTCTTCCAGATGCTCATGATGGATTATAATCCTTCGGAATAAATGTTGATATTCTACACGCCTGATCTTTCCTCCGTCTATTATCTGCCATCGGTGACAACTCCATACACATTAGATGGTCGACCGATCCATCCAAAACAATCATATTGGGACAAAGTTTATCTAATGTGTGCGGGCGGCTTAGAAACAAAGAAAGCAATAAGTCATCTTGTAATAACAGATGACAAAATACAAGTATAAGAATTCAGTCCGACGTCTGTTTACGGCAGCGATCCCCGATCACAAGGACATCATGAGTCAGTGCCGAGCAGCGGGAACATTCCATCTCCTTTACCAAATCCCATATATCAGGCTACATTGTAATTATTATTACTCACACATTGCTCTTATTTGCAGTCATTCACAGCATCAAGTTACCGCCTATATTATAGCCCAGAGCTGCATTCATAATTCTGCAAGATTAAGAGCTGCATTTTCATTCTAAAAAACATGTATCTGCTCACCTGGTATTTATAGGAAAATGATGTAGGAAAATAAAGAACAGCCGCATTGGATTATAGGAACTCAGCTAATCTGTTATAGTTATCCCTGACAGCAAGCTTGCTGACTGTTTCCATGGATAACCAGCAAAATTGTGAATGGGGATATACTCACCCTCCCCAGGTCCAATAGACAAAATTGCTGCTTCAGTCTTTGTGTTTTAGAAGGAGCCGTTAGATAAAGTCTATAGCATGCCTCACCGCTGCAGCCAATCACCCAGTTCAGTGGCGCTGCTGATATAGCTAACACGAGCTGCTGAGCTCAGTGATTGGCTGCAGGGGAGATGTGCACCGTTGACAGACACTGTAACTGGAGATTGGGAGTACCATCTGTCCATTTTGCTAAAAGTGTAAATACTCTTTAAATACAAAGTTAAGTAAGTAAGGAAGCTTTTGCAATGAACCTGTTAAGTCACCATGGTCACCCATGTTACCCGTGTAAATAAGCCGAGAAAAGCCTTATAATAATCTTGTAAGATGGACCTGGGCAATCAATGCTTGTAGAAATGCCACCCAGTTATGCAGTGATAGGGGTCAGCAACGAGTCAATCCAGGCATCTAATGTGTAAGAAATCTGCATGAAATCTCTCTTGACATCTGTAATGGTGGTCCTACAATCGTTCCCCATGTTTCTGGCAACCAGCTATAACTAGGAAACCTCCCGAAATGGAATTTTTAATCTGAATTGATCAGACTTGTTATAGAAAATGCAAAATCCCAATTCAAAGTCTTTACTTTTACGGATTAGTGCATCAAATAGAATAAAAAAATTAAAAAAACAGTGGTAAAAGTTAAAAAAATGAGCACTAAATAAAAAGAACTACAACTCTAAAGGCAGATTAAAAAAGAAAAAAATAGCAAAAAAAAAATTGGAATACAATAAGAGCAAAAACGTGTCACTTTTGACCCTGGTCCTCGTTAATGCGGACGTCTACAGTGTTTTTTCTAGAACATTCTTTACATGCCAGCGTTAAATATTAGACCCGGATTAGTCATTATACAGAGACCTACTTGGATATGAAGTGCAGCTCTTACCTCACTGAACGCTCCCCTTCCAATCACTTTAATGATGTCGAAGTCACTCCTCTTCATCCTCTGCTCCCGAATGTTCTGGACTAATGGCTCGGCTACCAAACAAGAAATGTGCACGTTACATGGCTGATAAGGCTCAGCATCTGTCACATAGGGTATAATGGGACAGGTTGTTCGTGTCTGCATTTAGTCACCATGATGAAACAGATGGAGATAACATTTACCGGTACTATACAGAATATCTGGGGGCCACAGAAAACAATGCGGCCTCATAACAGAGGTCAAGGAAACACGTTAAGCTACGTATTGCTTAAAAAAAGAAAAAAAAATGTGAATCAATCATCCAACATCCAATTATGATGAACAGATTGCAATTCTATAACTTAGAAAACCGTATTCAGTCTTGTAAAAAAGGAGCAATCGGCCAAAAACTCCAATAAGAGCAACAGTCCAAACAATTGCGCGCACATCCTCTGAAGATAATCACTTTATTGATCCAGTAGTATAAAAGGAGCAAAAAATCATTGAATACAACAGCACAAAAATGAAAAAGGCAGAAAAGAAATATCCGCTGCGCTCCCAGGCGACATGTGTCAGACCTACACAAGGCTTGACAGAGGACCATGTAGGTCTGAAACATGTTGCCTGCGCGCGCAGCTGATACTTCTTTTCTGCCTTTTTCATTTCCGTGCGGTTGTGTTAAACCATTTTTTGTGCCTTACTACTATTCTACTACTACTACTACTATACTACTATATACCACTACAATACTACTGGATCAATAAAGTGATTCTTTTAAGAATATGTGAGAGCCGGCTATCGTTTGGACTGTTGTATTTAGTCCTGTAAATGTCAAGAATTGCGGATGCATAAAAATGGATGACAGTACATATGAAAAATCAGATTTTATTTTGCATGCACATGTGAACTTAGCCTTATGGAATAAAAAAGTCATGCAGAGTTTCATCCAAAAAAGTGTCACTTGTCCTTGTGCTGTCCATATACAATCCGTTTTTCTTTTTCCAGCAGCTATTAATCATTTCCAGGACCATTTACAGCTTCATATGTTACAGAATTGTAATGTTCCCTTAAAAATAGGATGCTAGACTGTGGCGCCACACGGCATCTGTCTTTCTTCTCGTACCCAGACTTGAATTTACGAAAGAAATTAATGCATGCTGCGATTTTTTCACATGCAGACTCGGTCAGTGAGAAAAATACATTCATCTGCACTGCCCTACTGGATAACATTGGTCCGTTTTTTTCATGGGCAGCACTCGGACTGAGAATACGGTCATGTGAAGGAGCCCTTATGGTAAGAAGCACATCCGATTGCTCCACCAGGACCATAAAATCTTCTAATCAGTCAGGCTTGCAGGCCATGGAAAGTGTTAACCACGAGCGTTTCAGAACCAAAGTTCAATTGTTTGATCCAAAAAATCAGTCATAAAGGAAAAATAAATCTGGGAAGAAGCGGAAGAAGAGGAAATACTTCCAACTTCATACACAGCAATTCCCGTCATGTATTCCAATTGATGGCGCTTTATCCAAAATGGTAAATATGATCTTTTTAGCCTATAGGGTGCATTTACACCGTCCGATATTTAATCAGTGTAAACCGGCTAACAAATACGCTAGGAATGAGCAAAATGTTCATTCGTCGGGTGAAACGATTTTTAAGCTTGCTTAAAAAGTATTGTTCTGGGCAGCACATCGTCCTGTGTAAACATGTGCTGCCGAGAACAATGGCAGCCAATGTGCACAGAATTGTTTATTAGCTATCGTTCTGTGAGGATGGAAGTGCGGTTAGTCTGTCTTAACAGGCTATTAAACAACTATGTGGCCGATAGGCGTTCGTGAACCGCCATGGGTCTGCCAGTGTAAATGGGACCTTACAAAATTATTTTAGCTGTGGATTCTCTAATATAATGGATGTAGTGTAGTACCAAATAGATAAGGAATATAAAAACTTAGGCTTATGAGAGGTAGATTAAATAATAGTTTTAAAGATGGCCATACACTCTCAATAGCTTTTGGACAAAGGCTCGTTTGACCAACAGCTATTACTTCTTACTAGTGTTGATCGAGTATTGAACAGTGCCGGGCACGCTTGCCCATCACTACTTCTTACAAGAGGATCGGGCATTGAAAAATTTGACATAATTGATCCTACTTTCCTGCGATACTGTGTATGGCAGCCTCCATACACATTAGATAGTCACCCACTAACGTCAAAATAAGCAGGTGTAACAGATGCTGCTGTAATGTAACCTTATAAAACCTCAAACATGCTGCCTAAATGTGATGGGAGCAGAACTGGACCAATTAAAATGGGGAGAAGGTGAAGAACATTAGATGGTAAATTGGAAAATAATGAGAAACACTAGCCATAGGACCAGATGCGCTATGGGGCTAAAGTGAATGCAGCAGATGAAGTACAAGAAGACACAATTAGGTAGAAGAAGAGAGATATACACTGTATCTGGGTGCACACAGCCATATTATGACTCCACACAAGCTCCAAGCTGCACATAAGTGTGATATAACACTCAAAGAAGTTTACAGGGCGAGACTGTCCTCTACACCTGCATTCTCATAAATTCATATGTAGCAGAGCTAAGCAAAAAGATTTCTGATGGCCTGGTTCGGACCCCATTACGGTCCTCTGTGACAGCCAGAAGTCTTCACTTCTGCACTTCTGGCAATTACCAGACTCTGCGACATTATGAAATAGCAGCATAAGGCACATCATGACATTGTATGGAGCCTAGTGATAAGGCCTCAATGAAACTAGATGATGTTCAATGGCTTAGTCAGCGTCAGATGCACCCAGGATGCAGGCCAAAGATGCGGAGACTGCCCTGGTCTGGAAACCAATCCAGTCCTCCATGGCAGCCGAACCAGGGCAGTGTTCACTTCTACTCCGGGCATCCAGTCTTTTTGCTCAACTCTAATGTGTAGATATCTAATTCATATGGAATCACACATTAAAAAATGATGGCATTCCCCATCGAATGGCCTGCTCGTATATAAGAACTGTCATACGGTGGCCCTACACGGGGCAGGGGCTCAGTGGGTGACCATATATTGTAGACCCTGGGCACAAGCCTCAAAAAGGAACAATAGATGTTGTGGAACAGACCTAGATGAAAAAAAGGTAATCCACAAATCTCAAAACCACTTTGATTGGGAGTATGTAGAAATACGGGAACCAGGGAGAGTGTAAGAGCAGTCATGGAATTTACAATCAATTTGATTGCCGATTTAGGGATCAGAATACTTTCTCAGTAATAACATTCACATAAATAGTAATAACTTGATCAATATCACATATCAGATGTGATGATAGGGTCGGGGTCATTAGGACTAGCACTCATCATTACCAAGGGATTGTCACCAGCGTCAAATACCCCAATATCAGGAGTCTATTCTGCAGGAAAGAGTATTAGTGGGGTAAAGCCGTGAACTGCCCTTTGATACACCGCTATTCGCATGAGCCAGTGAGCATTGGGCTTCATTCTGACGTCTGTATTCTGAGTTTTTCATTTATAGATAATGTACCCATCATGGTCTATAGGACTCTTCACATGTCCATGTTTTTTTATGGATCAAGTGTCCCAAAATAAAAAATTGAGACTATTCTGATTTTTGTCCGATCAACCATGGATCAAGATCGGATATTCAAGAGTATGGGTCCAAGCAAAACCCTGACAGCACATGGATGCCTTCCAAGTTGCATCCTTGTACATCGACTATATCTCGCGAGAAGCTTGAGAAACGTAGGTCAGTTGATTTTTTATTACATACTAGAAAATCAGATGGCAAAAACTGACACACAGACCAATCACTGATGGAAATCGGTCCATTTTTTTCACACATGAAAAAATGGAGATCTTAGTGAGGCCTTAGTGTACAAGATATATTTATTTTGAATAAATGTAGAGAATATTAGTAGAAAAATTTGAACTTTATGGATACGAGTGATACTTAGTAAATGCCTTGAAACACATTAGATAATGTTATGCACGCAGGTGGTGCATGTGGTTCGTGGACCAACTGTGCCACGGGGCCGGGTTTGGCGAGGAGGGGTTTAACTAAGCGGCTACCTGGAGTTCACTGGAGCTACTGATGGTGGAGTCAGGCTTGAGCTGTAGGTAGCCGCCAGGTACCACTCCTAGGCAGTCCTCAAAACTGCAGTTGCTGACTCCTTGGGTCAGATAGGCAGACATGGATATGGACTCTGGCTCCGTTCACACTACTAAGTTCTGGATCTTCTGCAGAACGGTTACTGACACGGACTTGGGCTCCGTTCAGACTACTAAGTTCCGGATCCACTGCAGAACGGTTACTGACACATACATGGACTACTCGTATACGCACCCGTTCAGACACATGTGTCTCGGATATAGATTCAGGTAAAGCCGGAGCAGCTTGAGGGTTCAGGACTGGCCACACTAGGACCAGGGACTTCGGGTTCAAGACTGGCCGTACAAGGACCAGGGACTTAGGGTTCAGGACTGGCCACACAAGGACCAGGGACTTAGGGTTCAGGACTGGCCGCACAAGGACCAGGGACTTAGGGTTCAGGACTGGCCGCACAAGGACCAGGGACTTAGGGTTCAGGACTGGCCGCAAAATGACTAGGGACTTAGGGTTCAGGACTGGCCGCACAAGGACTATCTTGCAAGTGCACTCTTATACTAAATGCCTCCCAGACATTGGCTGCTTTGATAGATAAGCGTGTGCACAGCTTTAGTAGGTGCCAGAGTAGGTTCCCACACCATTAACATATACTGTATTAAGAGACCAGCGGTGGACACCGCGTCTGCACATGCCACTGAGGCACGGCGCACTTAACCCTATATTATGTGCACAGGTCTGACAACCCTTGCCCTACTTTTTCATGTCACGGAATGTTTAATGATCTAGTGATCTTCAACCAAGATTATTGGTCCCCGTGACCTAATAACTTTACCTTATTCTGTAACTGATGAAGGTCTGATGTAAGACCAAAACGTTTTGCTTACTACTAGTGTGGACAACATTACATTATCTGATCACTTAAGTTGAGTGCCGAGTCTCTTAATACAGTATTGGCTGCTTTGAAGAGCTGGGGAGCGCTCACGCGCACTAGACACGCTGCCGTTAAGTGCGGTGTGCACAACACAGGGAGACAGGCAGCATGTCGGAGACCACTCTGCGCGCCCAGGCAGTGAGTATGCCGGCGTCTCTGCATGGAGGGCGAAGGGGAACCATGCAGGGGTGCCGGCAATAGCGTTACAGATAATAGTCATACCAGCATGCTGTCTTCTGCACTTTAGGAGGGGCCTCCCGACTCTCCTCTGGTGCGATGATGTTGGGGGAGAGGATGTGGTCTGACGAATTTCAACAGCTGATCCTTTTATTCTTCAAGCATTATTGTGTATGCGGGAGTTGGTGAGATGGCTGATGGCTAGTGCTGGCGATTATGCTCGTTGTTCGGGTTTTCCTGAGCATGCTCGGGTGGTCTCCGAATATAAGGAAGTGCTCGGAGATTTAGTTTATGTCGCCGCAGCCGCTTGATTTGTGACTGCTAGACAGCCTGAATACATGTCGGGATTTCCTAACAAACAGGCAATCCCCACATGTATTCAGGCTGTCTAGTAGCCACAAATCATGCAGCTGCGGCGACACAAACTATTCGGAAGTGCTCGGAGATTTTAGAAAACCCGAGCAACGAGCATACTCGCTCATCACTACCCGAGCAACGAGCATACTTGCTCATCACTACTGCTGGCCAAACGATGGTTCTGGCAAAAGCTATGTAATGTGTATGGGGGGGCATAAATTGTATTAAAGTTGATGGGTAACCAGTGCAGTGACTGGCACAGGGCAAAGGTATTAATGTAGCAGCTGGATGGGGAGATGAGCCTGATTTGTGCCAATGGAGAGGGGAGTGTTTAGAGAAAGATTTTGACACAGTCCATGAACAAAGAAGAATCTGATCTTGCAATTACAGCCCATTTACAGTCTGATCAGAAAAAGTGTTGAGAGCTCAACCCTGGGAAAAAAAAATTGTAGACTTGGACTGAGCCTAGAAGACAAGTGCTTAGATTCTGACCACCTGTGAGCCTGAGACCACCCATTCCTAATCTCATGAATAGGGCTGTGCACACCCAACCTCTTTTCCTCACCCATATTTAGGTGAGTGTTGACAGGTACAACCTGTGAATTAAGTGGTGAATCAGAAGGTAGACAACAACCATCTTAAGAAGTTAATGACAGGTTCAGATAGCATGTAGCATTCATAGAGCGTACATGTACATACTGGTGCAAAATTTACAGATGTTGGAGAAGATTAAAGATACTCATAATGGGGATCAGGGAAGCAAATACTGATAGGATCGGAGCAAAGGGCAATCAGTGCCATATCCTTGGGGAGCAATGAAGGATTGCTGGGTGTGGGGACAGCGGTATGAGCACTTAGTCCAAGGGGGAGAAGTGTAAGACCTCTACCTTATATGGACTGTGTCAGTCTGTGTTCTTCCAGACTCCACATATGGTTAATGTAATGGTGTTACCTCCCCGTCTGGGGAATTAACTCATTCCCACTCTTATTGAGGCAGAGACAGCATAGTCACCTCTATATGAGATATAATCTATAGGAACCCCTGACTATCTCAGAAGGAGATGACTTTACCCATTGGGATACACTACTGTAGTTGTCACATTGCAGCGAAGAACATGCTGTTTTATATCAGAAAAAAAGTAGCTGTCTAAGCTGGCAGGTGGAGGTACTCCCGTGTATTCTTTGGCCTCTTGTCATGGTGCAGGGACCAAGTCCCAGGAGGCATTTGGCATCAAGCACTAGAACAATACTCCAAAGTAAAGTCTAATTGTGCCAACGCGCAGAACATGTAGACCACCCGCTGTTCTCTTCTCCCCGCGGAAGGTGCGCCAGGCCGGGAATCCAAAACTTTACAAAGTCGTATATATATATGGTTAGGAACTCCGATCATGTCAATCCACACAGCATCCAGACATGTATCTATAATTGCAGGGCGTTATGCTGCAGACACGGACACTCCCTGTCTTATGAACCAGCCCTTCCAGTCAGACTAGAGTGCGTATAAACACATACCGTATATATTATGTACCGTATACTTCTCTACAATATTTAACTAGGTCTCAGAAAAAAGCTTCTACATACAATTTGATTGTAAAAAAAAAAAATAATGGCATGTCTGCAATCCTATAATGGTTTACTTAGAGGGGAACAAAAAATGTGAATTATCAAGGAGATCACAAACATTTTTTTATCATAAGTCCCCAATTGGCAAAAGTGACCTTAAACCTTAGAAAGACGATAGTAGACGGGTGACCAGCAGACGAACCAATGGTTGTCTGGTTGTGTGGTTGGCTGGTATGGTGGCTTATAGTGACCATATATGTTCAATCACAGGGAACACGCCTTTACAAAAAGATCGTTCTTGAACTGGTGACTATTGTATGAAAATTTTAGACACCCACTTAAAGATTATTTTGGTTGACATTGCCCGCTTGCAGCTATGAGGGCATGAGTTGTCATTTCACAATAGCCAAAGGTTGCGGACCTCTGGCCAGCCATAGACATTCACATCGGTGTGAATGTCCATGGGTTGCCCAATTTACGACCTATTGGTCCTCAACGTCGGATCAGAATAGAACATGCTCTGAGTCTCACGTATCTCATCCTAGGATCCATAATTTTCACAGATCTGTGACAATCTATGGGTCCGGGTATTCGGACATTTGACATGGGTGTCTGAATGCACCCTTAGGTAGAACAATTTACTCAGCTAGCTCCACTTTGTATATATGTTGCTATCTCTCTTTTTATTTTCGACAAGTCTACATAAGAAAATAATAGAAGACACTCACCCCAGTGCAGGAAATCTGTGATATGGGTCTCACTGACCAATGGTGATGTGACTAACTCGTGAAACACACAGAGCATGAGATCCAGCAGAGCATCTAGATTCAGGAGAGCTGGTGGCAGGAGTGTATTCTCCATCCTGGGAGTACTGGTACTCGATGTTCACCGCCACCTGTCCATGTCACATTGACTGACGGTTCATCTTACGTCCATGAATTCTAAAGCTTGGGGGAAATGATATAGGAAACCATCATCAGCGTGCTGTATGAACTTCTACCCTTGATGATGATGGACTCCTTGTCTTCTTCAGCCTATGTCTAGTGATTTCTTCTCATGGCTACAAGCTATTACTTCTTGCTATAGCGGCAGGCATTATAGGCGAGTTGTGCAATGGAATGATCTAAGTTCTTACAAGATCTGCATCGGAATCTTCGCACCTCTTGCCCTTTGCTGCTCTTGTGATCTACCAGGTTCTCTCCACCTTATTGCTTTACTGGGCAATCCTCATTCTCCACTTCTCTCTCCCTATCCTCTAAATTCTGTTTTCTGTCCCACCCTTTTTCTCCCTCCTTCCTGTCACTATCCAACTCCCCTTCTCCACCTCCCTTGTCCCTTTAACTCCTACAAGCTTGAATTACTCACTTCTTTTTCTCCAAGTCCAACTCATTCTCTTTCTCCGGTTCATTCCTGTCGTGCTCATTCAGGTTTTTCCAGCTATTTATCCTCTCGCTGGTTTGTCCTTGTCCTTAGTTTTCATTCCTTTTTTTAGTTGCACCTTATCACAGCCCTTATGTTACCCTCCAAAACTTTTCTCTTTGGAAAATCTATACTTATCTAAAGCATTCCTTCACAATAATCTGATTCCCAAGTGACCACCTTAATGGAATCTCCAGAGATCATCTGTAATCTGTGGGGAACCAAGTCAAGAAGTGCACCACCAAAGGAGAACTTATGCTCCACTGTCATCACCGGTGTCATCGACACTGCCCCACTTGTCACCTGTCTTGTGGATGGACGGTGTCTTGTTTTGGCTCCAATTTACAAAGCGCTCACTTAAACAAATAGGATGACCGTGTAAAGTAGGGCAAGACAGACCCTCGAAGAAAGGAGATGATCTTTGCAACTGATCTCCACTGTGGCCCCCAAAAAATGGTTTTCTAAACTGGATAACCTTTTAAAAAGTTTGTCCCTCTCCACTCTCTTCTAAATTGATAAGTGATGCCCTGGCTCCTGGTACCTGCCAGGTCGAGTTTTCGTCAGGTATGGTGCACCTGTCCTATTCGTTAGGATTATTTTACATTCACACATCTGTGTGAAATCTCCTTTTGCCGTCTGATTTTTTTCACATTAAAAAGGGGTTTTACATGATATTTTAACTTATTTTTTGGGGTTGGGAAAGGGAAAAAAAAGAAAGTGAACTATAAATCACCCAACATTTCTCATGCACTTCCTCTCATTTTAGGCTGATGGGGTCAGATGGATAGGACTGCCATTGATTGCCAGAACAGGCCACTTTTCTCTTGGCTATTCTCATGTGCATGCTCCATTAAATCTTTATGGTCCTGTTGGAGCGAGGTAGTCGGCTTTTTCTTGCACGGAAGGAATATAGCTGAAGATAATCATGCGCACTGTCATTCCTTTCTAACAGGGATAAAAGTACCCAGTTCTAACGATTGGTGGGGGGCCGCCACTGATCAGCAAGGGATCACCTATCCTGTGGATAAGCGATAAAGGGGTTGTCCGGTACAAGTTATCACAAGAAGGGGTCCGACCCTGGGACTCCCACCGATCGATGGAAGTGAAACGGCAGTCCGCATACTCGCCCACCATTCCGTTCAGTCCCAATGGGGCTCCAGTAGACGGCTGAATCCAGTGCTCCAGCAGCCAGATACAAAATGAATGGAGAGGTAGTGCGCATGCTCGACCACCATCCCATTCATTCCCAATGGGGCTACAGTAGACAGGCTGAATCCAGCAAACCGATATGGAATGAATGGAGCGGCAGTGCGCATGCTCGACCACCATCCCATTCATTCCCAGTGGGGCTGCAGTAGACAGCTGAATCCAGCGCTCCAGTAACCCGATACAGAATGAATGGAGCGGCAGTGCGCATGCTCGACCACCGCCCCATTCATTCCCAATGGGGCTGCAGTAGACAGGGTGAATCCAGTGCTCCAGCAGCCCAATACGGAATGAATAGAGGCAGTGCGCAGGCTCGACAACCACACCATTCATTCCCAATGGGGCTGCAGTAGACAGGGTGAATCCAGTGCTCCAGCAGCCCAATACAGAATGAATAGAGGCAGTGCGCAGGCTCGACCACCATCCCATTCATTCCCAATGGGGCTGCAGTAGACAGGCTGAATCCAGAGCTCCAGCAGCCCAATACGGAATGAATGGAGAGGCAGTGCGCATACTCGACCACCATCCCATTCATTCCCAATGGAGCTCCAGTAGACATGGTGAATCCAGCGCTCCAGAAGCCCGATACAGAATGAATGAGGCAGCACTGCACATGCACGACCACCATCCCATTCATTCCCAATGGTGCTGCAGTAGACGGCTGAATCCAGCGCTCCAGCAGCCCAATACGGAATGAATGGAGAGGCAGTGCGCATAATCGACCACCATCCCATTCATTCCCAATGGAGCTCCAGTAGACATGGTGAATCCAGCGCTCCAGAAGCCCGATACAGAATTAATGGGGCAGCACTGCACATGCACGACCACCATCCCATTCATTCCCAATGGTGCTGCAGAAGACGGCTGAATCCAGCGCTCCAGCAGCCCGATACGGAATGAATGGAGAGGCACTGCACATGCACGACCACCATCCCATTCATTCCCAATGGTGCTGCAGTAGACGGCTGAATCCAGCGCTCCAGCAGCCCGATACGGAATGAATGGGGCGGCAGTCAAGCATGCGCACAGTACCTCCACTCACACCGGGATAAAAGTGCCCCACATAAGTTTTATTGGACCCCCACCAAACTTGAAGAAATTGTCCTGTTGGTAAAAGTTACACAAATGTGCCCCCCCATTGCCTCGATGCTAGTAATTCCATTGAGGGGACGGCTGATAACAGGGAACAATAGCATAATTCAAGCGCAAAGCAGTTCTAGACACAATGAGATGGGTCCACCTGCAGCCAGGTACCACCATACAGGTGCGGTAACAGCCATGGACTCCGTGGCAGACACGTACCCAGGCAGATAGATGTGCGGATATAGATAGAAATCTCATTCTTTCCATTTCTCTCTCCCTATTCATAATATCCTCGCGCTCTAAATATAAACATCCGAAAACTCTCTGCACAGGAATGTAACCAAACATAGTGCAGATCTCCGCACATCGTTTAACCCTCCCTGCCAGGAAGAAACCAACCATGTGCAGCGCGCAGCTGGTGGTGCATTTAACCCTTGCCCGCGTGCCACCCAGCAGACGCTTATTGGCTTGTGTCAATGCAAAAAAGACAAAACAAAAAAACAACAACAGATAATACCATTGTAAATGATTAAGTCCTTGTCAGACACATGCACAGAATCAGAGAGAGAAGCCGGCATGCTCGGGGGCACAGGCCTTATAACTGACGTAAGCTTATGAAGACCTCAATGATCACACATAGTCGCCATTTGTGTGTGTGTGTGTGTATATATATATATATATATATAATTCATTATTTATCCAAAAAGTCCCCCCCGACCTGCAGAACATCTGCTCGGTGGAACCCGTGGAAAAACAACGCTTCCATCCTCAGGAAATCTGTGTGTAATTGTCAGCTGCTATATCGAGATATTCCGTCACTTGAGCCGGGGCCACATGTTTTATCTTGCACATAAAAAGTGAACTCAATGCCAGTGGGCTGCTGTAAAAGTTTGGTAAACTTTGATTTCTGTCGTTTTAAAGTAGCTGATCCATGGAGACATAAAATGATAAGCGCATCGATTTTTGCACATGGCCTGTAAACTATACTGGATCACCAGCAAGTTTTGGCATTTATTTTACATGTCTACAGGTCCTTAGGTTTTAGTCCTCCTTAAAAGTGTATTCCCATCTCTAAGAGCCTATCCCAATACATAGTAGGTGTAATAATAATATTAGCAAATACCTTCAATTTGAAACGTAGTATAGTTCTTCTGATTAGCTAGGTCGCTTACCCCATGTACAGGGAATTGCAGTAGCTTGGGTATCCATGGTCGCAACCACTCATATAGCGAGTTAGTTGTTAGTGTTCGTAACCATGGATACCCAAAGCTGCTGCAATTCCCTGTACATGGGGTAAATGACATAGCGAATCAGAAGAACTATACTACATTTTATTAATTGGGAGTTATTTGCTAATATTACACCTACTATATATTGGGATAGGGGATCTAGGAGACTGGAATACCCCTTTATGTAGACCAGCGGTGTACGGAGTATTATTGCCTATGCGCACTGGAACGGAAAAAAAAAATGCTAATTACATCTCTCCCACAATGAAAGAAAACCACCCAATAATTCAATATTAACTCCTTCTGGGAGACAGACAATTTGACATTTTTCACTACAGATCATTGCTAATAAGCCGCCATACTCAGCTGGTCTTCATAAGGTATGCTCACACGGGGCGATTTTGCAGTGTTCCCCCTCACTACACTGCAGCCCTATAGAGTGAATGGAGCACAGGCCCAGGTTCTAATGGGGGCGGGAAACCGATCTCGTTCTGCCAAATCGGTGATGGTCCCAGTGGTCGAACCCCCACCACCAATCAACGCGTTATCAGAAATCCAGCGTATAAGTGAAATGGTTTGTCCAGTTAAAACGAGTTAAGAATAGTCTTTGCACCCTCCAAGCTGAATCTAGGGAGGTCTCATTCAACCGGATAAATCCTGCTCTTTAGTTACAAGGAGTAAGTAACCGCACCGGCTGTCTGACATCACGAACATCCCTAGTTAGGTCACAAGGGTCCTTATAGTCATTGATTTGACACATAATTACCTCCAGTAGGTGGCACTAGCGAGTTTACAGGTTTATGATGGAAGTCTAAGGTGTAACGTTTTTTCCTTGTGGAGAGTGACAAGCCAGGCCTGGCATGTCAGAGTGAGGAGACTTATAGGCCATGCATGCTCCGCTGGGAAATTAAGTATGCAAATTGTGTCTACAGAGAGGAAGAGGAATAGAACTTAAGCGCCACACATATTGAAAGCAGCGATCCTAAAAGTCAATATCGACTCTAACGAGCCTTGCCACATGACTTGGGCTAAAAGCCAAAGCAGAATCTCAATTTGCAGCCACTGTTTCGGGTATTGCCCCTCATCAGTGCCAAGCACGAGATCTGATTTGGGTAGATGAGAGGCTCTGGACTGAGATGTAAGGGGTAAAGGTTTCTCCTTGTGGAAAGTGACAAGCCAGGCCTGGCATGTTAGAGTGAGGAGACTTACAGGCCATGCATGCTCCTGTGGGAAATTAAATATGGAAACTGTCTCTTCAGAGAGGAAGAAGACTAGAGCTCTATGACATGTTATGAGCAACCAATTTGTGCGTATATAAAATAGGTGTAAAATACAGGCAAGGTTTGTTTGTAATATGTAACTACGGGGACACACAATTCTGCAGAAAGGTACGATATTTCCAATGCACAAGAAGGCCGGCCTAAGAGGAAATGTTACTGTTTCCGTTCTCAAAAGGTTGTTTTCTGCGCTTTGCTCAACATGTAAGTGACATTTCTTTCCTTTTTTTTCCTTCCGGGTGAAATTTTTTTTTAAAAAAACATAATCACACGAGAAAAAAAAAATAAGTCAAAGAAAAAACTTTGAATAAGCAGAGCAAAATAATGACAATACAATTTCTGATTATATACAAATATATTTTAAAATCAAAATGTTTTCAACATTCGCAACATTAAATTTTACATCAAAATAAATAAAATTTCTTCTATTATAAAAAAAAAAATAATAATAATAATCTTCCCATCCACCCACCAAAAAATAAATAAAAAAAAAATGAAATAAATACACAGAGTTTCAACAAATCATAAGAGGCTATCGGGGGCCACATGTCAGCCCTTCAACGAGGCTGCACATTGGGGAATGTGTACAGTGTATGGTTACGGTCACAGATATAACATGTCACCCTGCTGGTATCTGCAGTAACAAGGAGCAAAATAAAGATTACAACATGTGAAGTTCTGGAATAACCTTCAGTTATTGCATTAATTATTATTTGGAAGAAAGCAGAGGAGTATTCAAATATCCCGGACTGGATTCCGAGTCTGTAGGTTAGCCGCTGTTCACATTTGCCCTTAGTCTCCACTACGGTTCGCATGTTGGTTTCTTCCATTGTGAATGGCGTAGCATTGTGCAGTGCTTTATTGCCGTCACAACCATCAGATTTATTAGCAGTAGTGATGAGCGAACGTGCTGGGATAAGGTGTTATCTGAGCATGCTTTGGTGCTACCCGAGTGTATTCAGTGTGCTTGAAAAATATGTTTGCGTCTCCGCGGCTGCATGTCTAGCGGCTGTTCGACAACCGCAACACATACAGGGATTGTCTAACAAACAGGAAATCCCTGCATGTTTTGTGGTTGTCGAACAGCCATGAGACATGCACGGGTACTTTTCTCTAATTTGCACCCCCTGTGCACGTATAGTATAGCAAAGTAAAATCACCACATTTAGTCTGTAGGTCATTCCCGGCGTCCAATGGTGCAGCCTGGCCCCAATTTCACTGTGGTGTCCTAAAACCTGAAAGCCAGCAGATTGTCAAACTTGATCCCCGCTTTAGGGACGCCTTCTTAGGGGCGCGTGTCGAGGTTTCGCATGTAATCTTGCAACGCTTGCAGTCGAGCATCGATATCAGACAGGTCACACAGTGGTTCGAGGCGGTTCTCTGGATTTGGGGGAAAACATGAAATGTGTAGTTAGGAAAAAAAAAAAAAAAGGTATATGTGTAGGATGTGTAGTACCCGGCCGCAGCGTCTATACAGTAGACGGAGCTATGCCGTGCAGCTCCACAACCGATCACATCTGGCCAACACTGGCACAAAAAACAGCTGATTGTTGATATTACAAGGGATGCTCCCTCTCCAACATGATATTGATGACCCGTCCTATGGATACGCCATCAGTATAAACGTACCAAACAACCCCTGTAAAGTCGGATTTTAGAGAACCCAACAAGTGTTTGGTTTATTAGAAGAATACAGACCGTAAAATATCTATTAGAAATCTATGTATGGATCTAAAAAGACAAAAAGTTACAGTATTTTTCCTGATATTTTACTGGAGTTTTTGGCAGCACTGACCCAATACTTCCCAGTGTCGATGATGAATAGCTGATCGGTTTTCCGGCTTCTTTCTACATAATAGCAGCTCTCATTGGAGACGGTTACGGCCATTACAGACTAGGATTTCGCTTGTACAATCTCAGCCCGAGACTTCATGTGACTGCAGAGTTGTACAATCATTCACAAGGCAGAAGATGTGCACAGCTGTTTTGACGTTGCTGTGGACTATGCTCATTGTATGGGGCCCAATATGCCTGAAAAAGACGCAGTGTGCACACACCCCAACAGCCTCATGAGATCCCCTGCACGCTTGAAGTCAAGGATATAAATGAGGCAAAGGAATATCTTCGTAAGAAAAAAGGCGGTAGCTTTTTTTTTTTTGCTTATACCTTTCTCAACTTTACGGTTGTAAGTTGGAGTGCTGGAAAGTCTCTTCTTTGCTGGGAACCTATCCTTCTTGCCCTTCAGCAAGAAAGAAACAAAACAGGACAAAAAAAAAAAAAAAAAGATACAAAGAAATTAGTAAAGTTAAGAACATACTTTTGGCTGCTGAGCAAACACAAAAGACGAGGCAGCGTGCACACTTACGCCATTTCGGCTGTTCCAGGAGGAATGAGTGAAGGGTTTCCGGCCGCGGGCTGCAGGTTGGGTGTCCCCACTGTAACATGGGCAGTGCAGATAGTGAATAACATGGAAATCTTACACACAGAAAGGAGTGAGACGGAATTGTGATTCTTCGGTAATCAGCCTGGTACACAGTATACGGTGGTGTCAGCCCCATTACCTGCGGCGGGGGGCTTCAGCGTAGTCCATGTCGTCCCCGGAGCTTTGATACGATCGATGACTCCGAATGCTTTCAACTGTCGGAGAATGAATAGGTTACTATGAGATAATAAAGATCAACGTGCTCAATAGTGATTCCAATCTGATATGTTCATCTACTGATTTCCAGACTTTTGTCCAAAAACAAACAAGCTTGTCACTAGGCCTAATTTAAGACCCATATTTCCAGTTGCGCACATGGATCTTTTGTTTGGCAGCTTTAGAAGCTCTGAAGACTTCTAATCTGATCACATGCTAATCACAGCAATTGTCATTGTGAAGGGAAGGGGGTGAGCTGTGACATCACCTACTGTGAATGGTGGATCCTGTGTTATCTACTGTATATAGAGGTGTTATCAGTCATTGTACAGGAGGCGGTGAGCTGTGACCTCACCTATTGTGAATAGTGAATCCTGTGTTATCTACTGTATATAGGGGTGTTATCAGTCATTGTATAGGAGGAGGAGGTGAGCTGTGGCTACATATTGTGAATGGTGGATCCTGTGTTATCTACTGTATATAGAGGTGTTATCAGTCATTGTACAGGGGGAGGTGAGCTGTGACATCACCTATTGTGAATAGTGAATCCTGGGTTATCTACTGTATATAGGGGTGTTATCAGTTATTGTACAGGAGGAGGAGGTGAGCTGTGACATCACCTATTGTGAATGGTGTTATCATAAACCAATCTGCTGAGCTCAGGGATTGGTTTCAGCGCTGTAGATTTGACTTTACTACTGCAGCCGGTAAACAACTCACTTCCCTCCCCTCGGAGGGTGAATAGCAGCTCTAATTTTTATTTATTTTTTTTTTTTTTAAACACACACATATTGACCATGTGTAGAATGCATAAAAGTGTTGTCCAGGCTTTTCAGGAAAGTCTGCCATTATTATGCATCGTTACATCACACCCAATGCGTGCTGTGAGCATGCTACGGTGATGATGGCGAGACCAAGCAGTCAAGTGACCGCAAGTGTGCGACGATATGCATACCCCTGGCCACATTCCCACTAGACGTGCGCGGCCTCACTATATACAAATGAATTGAGCAAGTCCGCACACGTCTAGTTGGATTGTGACCAGGAGTATGCATATCCCAAACTTGCAGTTATATGACCACTTGCTTTCGCCGCTGGCACTGCAGAATCCTCACAGTGCGCATTGGGCGTGATCTGAGGATTCACAAGTCTGCAGTCGCGTCTCTGAAATCTTAAGTATTCGTCCATGTATCTGAGGATGAGCCTGCAAATAAACATGTACATTTTTATGGGGTACCTGATGAGCTGCGCCTCTGGCCTCTCATACTGGAGGGGGAACTGGAAAGCCGTCGACATCTAAATAAAAAATAATAATAATGTACACATAATTATCTGCATCTCTCATACATCCATGTGCACACAGGTTGTGCTGGCGAGTACTAAAGCTTCGCACACAGAACATTCACCTGCACCTAACAAGACTCAGGACTATTCAGTTTCTGCTGCAGCCATGACGCTCCCACTGCAGTCAATCACTCCCCCCCAGGCAGCGACTGCCTGCAGAGGTCACATATGCTCCATGCCAAGCAGTAATCGATATAGCAGAAAGCAGAGAGAATAGCTGAAGACAGGGAGGCATCAGGAGCTTTGAGAGATTGCAGAGGTCAGAATATAGTGTTTTTAAATTAAATTTTAATTAAAAAGAATCAGAACCTTTTTAACCCTTTCATGACGGCATGATTAAAAAAAATAATAAAATAATGTTTGCACTTGATATTTTCATGAGCCATTTTCATAGGAGAACAATACCAGCAATTAATACAATTATATGCTGCTCTCAACATATAAGACATCTTTTTGGTATGGAGCGGACTCGCCTCCTGAACCCACTCCATAAACACAGCTCGCGACATGTTACAAACATAAACGTAGTTAAAGGGGTATCCCCATCTCCAAGATCCTATCCCAATATGTAGCATGTGTAATAATAATATGAGCAAATACCTCCAATAAGAAATGTAGTATAGTTCTTCTGATTGGCTAGCTGTGTTGCTTACCCCATGTGCAGGGCATTGCAGTAGCTTAGGTATCCATGGTTACGATCACTCATGTAGTGACAGTTACTGCAGTCGTTAGTGGTCGCAACCATGGATACCTAAGCTACCGCAATGCCCTGCACATGGGGTAAGCAACACAGCTAGCCAATCAGAAGAACTATACCACATTTCTTATTGGAGGTATTTGCTAACAGCATACCCATTAGATATTGGGACAGGATCTTGGAGATGCGAGTACCCAAGTTGTTACCATATACTCTCACAGCTTTACCAGGTACTGACAGAGCATCTGATACAGGATTTCCAGTCAAAATGGCATTATAAAATTAAAGTATTCTGCCCCTAAACTGATTATACAGTCATTTAGGGGGACTCTGTCCCTATAATTAAAAACAAACAAACAAAAAAAAAACTTGGGGTGTAGTTTTCAATTGCTTCAAGTTTTTGATAAAGTATTTTATTTCTTATGCAAATGAGCGAGTTCCAATGCGCTCTTGGTGTGGCCGAGGGCGGCTCAGTGAACTAATCTGCCCAACTTTTCTTGATTGGTGGTGTTCAATTGACCAGAGTGAATTGAATATGGCGCCTGCACACCGACACTGCAGGAACTCAGTGCGCTTGCATCGTGTCAGTGGCTGCGGCACGCTACAGTGAGGATGCTACAAACAGAAGAAAGGAATGAGCGTGCACCCACACTGACACTGTGCGTGACCTTGCTGGGCTACTGCGGTGTCAGAGCGCATGTTTAAGGATTCAATTCAGGCAGTGATGCCAAGCGACATAATGCGTGGCACTGACACTGCAGGGGCAGAAGGGTGCAGTGAGCCCTTTACCACCCGAGGGGGGCATCCGAGCTCCTCAAAAGTCTTTCTGGAGTGAAAGAGAGGAGTTTTATGGGGGCTAAGCCCCCTTATTTATCCAGTTTGGGGTGACAGGCACATTGTAAAGCAAGTGTTACAGCAGCAGTAAGTGTCAGTAAAAATGGCCATCGTTATCGGAGTAAAACACCACCCGTTATATTGTTACCCTGAGCTTAGGTGCTGGTAGAATATAGGGAAAATGGACGGCTTCTCTAAAGCTAGTAATATACGGCCAGGTTGAGAACACCCTATAGGTTACAAAAAAGAAAAATGAGGGCAGAGAGCGTTCACTTACTTTTTTAGGTCTGTTTCTTTCTGCTTCCGTTCTTTGTCTCGGACGTAGGCCGTCGGATCAAATCGAGGGGGTCGGATGGCTAAGACCAAACATATTATAGAAAAATAACAGTACAGTATAAGGCTCTGTTCACATCTGGTTTGTAGGCACGTCAGGTATATGTAAGAGTAACACCCAACATATCCCATAATGTGCTCAGGGGCCCTAGTGTATGGGGAAAAGGTTGTATTTAGCAATTATTTTTTTTTTTTTGCGGAGTGGTCTATCAGGTTTTATTATACAATGGAGCATAGTAAAATGACATATTACGCATCACCACAGGTTTGTACACTGTGTAGTGAACGGAAGCCGAGCTGCAGTACCTGAGAATGGCCACTACACAATGTATGGCGCTGTTCTCATGGCGATTGAAGGACCCTGCTCACAGCTGATCGCCGGGGCCCGCAACTGATCTGATATTGACCTATCCCACAGCCACGTTCAGTTTTTTACATCAGTATGTGTAAGCCAAAACCAGGAGAGGGTGAAAAGTGCAAAAGTGGTGACGTGCTTCCATTATACTTTTCCTCTGGTTGTAGGCCAAAATCAGGAGTGGAACAAAGACGGATGTAAAATTCTGACCAAACACAGTGTGTGAATGTGGCCTATGGAAAGGTCAGCAATATTGTAGTCCGGAAAATCAAAAGACATTTTTGTGAAGAAAAATGTTGAAGCTTTTGCATCTCTCCTGCTCTAAAGATAAAACGGAAAAGGAAACTTTACTAGCCTGTAATTAATTTATACCTAAAAAACATTTCCAAAAACAGAACTCACCAAGACGTCCCTTTTGACAAAGTCATTCCCATCTTCATAGATGGACACTGTCGGACAGTGATAGTGAATACAAGAACCTTTACAATTTACTGCTGATGGAAATTTGCGGCTCTTTAGGAGATATTAACACTTTTGTTTACAGCTCGGCTGAGGTTAGGAGGTAACAGCGCTCTCCGGAGATCCTGGTCAGCTGCAACACAGCGCTTACAAACTCAACAGAAAAGAGCTTGTAAGCACTGAGCCTGTTCTACCGTTTAGCAACGGTGGCTGATCTCCGAGGCAACGAGCTGTAAACAAATTAAAAGTATTAATCTCAATCACCGCTGAAAATATTACTAAGTAGCAAATAGCAAAAATACTTGCATTTACAAGATCGAGCCAACAGCTCTACAGATGGGAAGTTCGATACACGCGATTCCAGTCCATCGGTCAGGTCAGCAGTCACTGGTCAGTAGGTCCATGAATCTCTTTCCTCCCGGAATCCCCTGCGAGGATTTTAATCCACCGGCCTGATGCATAGATTGCGTTGCGCCAGATAATCAAAAGCCGCATCGGGGGATCCCAGGACGGAAGAGATATTCAAGCCTCCCATCCAGGAGCTACTGACCTGGCCGACAGACAGGACCCCCGCAAATCTGACCGCCCATCTCTAGACAATCCCCACTTCTGAAGATGGGAATAACGCTGTAAGTTGCTCCATGACAATGTACCAAGTTCTGTTTTTAATTTTCTCTCTAACAAATAAAGTTTTTGTATTTTGTCAGTAACTGTAGCAGTCACCGGATCCAGTGTCCATCCACAAGGCGCCCATTGTTTTGTCATAAGGGCTCCCTTATGTACAAAGTCTCTTGTTTTTCAGTCAGCAGATGCAGGACACAACATTGCAGCTCAAAAAAAAAAAAAAAAAAGTTAATTTAAGCATGAACGGGACAGAAAACAAAGCAGCCATTATGGACTCTATTTGACCAATCATCAATGTCCCTTCATCCGTCTAGCACAAGGAGGACAGACATCCACCGGGCCGCCACGGCCTTTATAGACATTATATGGTTATATGAGATATGCACATATTCTTCTTATGAAAGAGTGGGAGCTACAGCAGCAATGGGGAATTTCAGCTGCTCCTATAGAAATCAATAGAAAGGTGAAGTATTTTGCACTTTGCTGCAAAGTTTTTTTTTTATGTTCCTGAATGCAATGGAGAAGACCGAGCACGGGCACATGTACAAAAGGTGACGATAGGTCAAAAGATGCCACTTACCCACAGGGGACGGGGACAGTCTTGGCTGCCTAGTGAGACTCCTTCCCTCTCGGGAGCCAAATCCACTTCTGTCCCGTGATGTGGACCGGTCTCTCCTTGTAGCAGATTCTCCCCTGGATGAGCTTCGATGAACGGGCCCCCGACCGGCAGAACTGGAGCGACTCTGAGGGGACGGAGCTGTAGGTGTCACACGTCTGCAAAAAAGGGGATTGAATGACGAAGAACCATTCATAAAAAAATAAAATAAATAAAAGGACAGTGTATAATTAGCAAACTGCTCACCCTCACCCAACTCACCCTCTTTTATACATAGCCAGCTCTGTGCTTAGACTTTTTACTTTCAGGCGAAGGGTCCGTTCCATGGCTCGCAATTCCTCCATCTGAATTAAATCAAATGAAGTGGGAAATAGGATCAATCTTCCTCAGTCGTCTACATGGACATGTAGGTCATAGGAAGCTGAATAAAATGACACCTTGATATCTGCGATCAGATGTCTTATTTCAGAGAAATCCACATTTTTGTGAATGAGCTGTAAGGCTACATGCACACGTTCAGGATTATTCGATTTTTTCGCTGCAAAAACGCCTAAAAAAACGCATGAATTAAGCATCCTTTTAGAATGAATTCTGCAATTTTTGTGCACATGGCGCTTTTTTCCGCGCAAAAAACGCATTGCGGGAAAAAAAGCAGCATGTTCATTAATTTCGCGGAAAACTAGCGGTTTCCTTGCTATATTATTGAGCTAGAATGTTCAGGAAAAATTTGCAGTAAAAACGCGCAAAATCCGCGCAGAAAATGCGACAAACGCATGCATTTTTCCCACGAAAAAGTCTGGTTTTGCTCAGGAAAATTCTGCACACATTCCTGAACGTGTGCACTTAGCCTTAAGATCTATGGGCCGGACATCTCACCCTGATTATCTGCTTCCAGAACGCATCTTAAATGACAGGGGTCGTTACCAGCGAGACATGTAGATCAGGAGAGCAGACTGTCAGTCATTACATGTACCCTTTCATTTACAACCTCTGGAGGCAGATTCTAAAGGAGATCTCCACATAATATTAATATACGTATGCATTAAAGGGAACCTGGCATTAGATTCATGCTACCCGAACCACACGCAGCACGAAGCAGTGCCTGGCTGGGGCGATTGCAGGTAGCTATGCTTTACCCGGCACTGAATCTAGCGACAAGGTCTCGTAAAGTAACTACAGTCACCCACAAAAAAA
>VIAB01002158.1:117962-129839 GCA_009801035.1 Oophaga pumilio | reverse complement strand
AAAAAAACAACAACACAACTCACTGCTGCTGATATTGTTGTAAAAATAGTGGAGGTAAAGGGATTATCCATTACTAGGACAGCCCCTTCTTAAACGAAATGTTCGGCCCCAATAAAATAATAAAGCCTATACTCCTCTCCTGTCCCCACGGTGTCGGCGCTTGCGCTCTCCGGGGCTGTGATGCAATATTGTGACATGCAACGCCCAATCAGTGCTGGCGTCACTGTCTGCAACTTCATACAAACTGAACATGAAGACGCTGCCAGGGATCAGATCAGTTCATGTTCAGTCTGTCCGAAGGCGGGGACACTGACGCCAGCGCTGAATGGGTGCCGGGTATAACAGCCCCGACACCGCGAGTGCTTCCACCGCTGGAACGGCACCGGCACGGGAGGGGAGGATAGGCTTTATTATTTGGTCAGGACCAGTTAGTTTAAGAAGGGGATGCCCTAGGAGTAGACAACCCCTTTAAGTTGCACATTTAACGCATACATTGCAAAGGGTGAAAGAAGCACAGACACCCGGAGGATAAATGGAGCTGCTGTGTTGCAGATATTTTTTCGGCGTGTGCATGAGATTTATTATCATCTGAGGCACAATGCGGACTCTGAAAAGCACAGTAGGTTTATAGAAGTCCACATCAGTGCTCCAAATGCTGCACCCTAAAGACCAGAGTAAGAAGATGTATAAGGTTTATGCTCTGCCTTACCTGCTCCGTTAGTTGCCTGCACTCCTCCTTCCTCTTACTCGCCAGTCGCTGACTTTTGCCCCTCTCCTTCTGCAGCTCTGACTCCAGGGTCTGCACCGCTCTCTTCAGGATACGTACATGACTGGCTTC
This sequence comes from Oophaga pumilio, assembly GCA_009801035.1. Taxonomy (NCBI): domain Eukaryota; kingdom Metazoa; phylum Chordata; class Amphibia; order Anura; family Dendrobatidae; genus Oophaga; species Oophaga pumilio. The sequence continues at coordinate 129,001 of VIAB01002158.1, read as the reverse complement.
TTTGCCATTAGGAATGTCCATGTCCTGCACCCTCTGTAAGGCAAGTTCGGCCTCTTGTTTTTCCTGGGTTACCCGCTGTAGCCTAGAAAGAAAGGAAAGTGCCAAACAGAACGATGTAGTATCTGATGGGCAACATGGGAAGAAGAGCGGCCATTACAACACTTACTCTTCTCGGAGTCTCCGGACCTCGGCCTCCCGACTTTCCTCGCTCGGCGTCAGTTTCAGAGCAGCCAGTTCATCCTTTAATCCTCGAATTACTTGTCTTAAGTGCACGGGGTCTGGTTTGCCAATGTAGGGAAGAGGGAGGGGATAATGGATCCTGCAAATATATGATTACCTGAGCAAAAAGAACGTAGCGAATATACAGTTATAAGAGAGAGGCGCCAATGGGACTCACCGGTCAAATTCCACCGAGTAGATCAGTATCAAGTATCGCTTGGATGCAAGTGACGCGCTTCTGGCCGGTGGAGCTGAACGTGGCGCTCCTCCAGCTTTCCGGTGCCGAAGTAACTCCAAGTCAGCGTACGTCAGGAGGTCTAGGGTCACAGATTCACTGCTCTGCGGAGAAGATGGGGCACGGAGAGGAGTTTAGTAAATCCATAAAAACTTGGTGCGCGCGGAGTCACATTCATTTCCCATCACAATGTCAGTAATACTTTGCAACTGAAGTTAATTACTTAGGTCACCTTCACATTCTCACTTATCCTATGGGACGTGAAAAAGAACTTATTGACTGCAAGGGAGCCCACACAAGGGGCCCTTACCAATTAGGAGTCCCCCGTCAATCAGGCATGCACAATAAAGTGTTTATGTTACCGAAAGAGATAGTGGAGCGCTGCACACCAGTCCCACAGATCACTGCGCCATTAAAAGCACAGATCTGAGACCCCAGTTCTCCTGATTTAACAGGATCCGAGCCGTAAACAACGTATCCGCAGAACTGGTAATAAGTTATACTCTTGGTACAACTGCTTTAAAGACGGATGCGCTACTTCATGGGACCTTCATTGTGATCATTGGTTGGAGGAGGGAGGGATTGCTCAGGTCAGAGCCCACCTGACCAAACATTAGTGGTCTATGTAACCATAGATAACTTCTTGGATTGTCTGATCCAAAGACATTACACTATTGCAAGCAAAAAAAAAAAGTCACAGACTTAAAGTGTATTTACAGGAACGTCACACATTACCCATTTCCTTATGATCAGATCATTTTTAGATTTTTTTTATATAAAAGTGTAGAAAAACAAATACCTGAGTGAGAGCGGAGTGCAGCATGTTGCAGAAGATGGAATATTGCTTAAAGTTTCCAGTCTTGTGTGTGAGGTCTTCAACGACTGGTGACAGAAGTAAAAACGCCATGAGAAACAAACGAGGAAAAGTGGAATATTGATAATTCTATGTAAACCTCGTTACTAGACGTAGGCTGAAAGTTCATGAGTCTGCTCATCACGTGTGTTTCCTCCAGGCTGTGAACATCTCATGGTGGGGTCCACAGCCTCCACTGAAAATGGCCCACGTGTCTGTCACACTGAGAACGGAGGCTGGAGAGAAGGACTGATGTGGTTGGAATAATCTTTGGTATAAATTCAGAAAAAAAAAAAAAATTGGATAAAAATCAGTTGCCTTTTATACCTTAAATAAGGATTAGGATTGTGAAGCAGATCCGAGCAGGGCGGCCTACAGCTTACCAATTAGATAGATTGTACTTTCCATTGGACGCTCGCAGGCAGAGGAGTAACTGTAATGAGTGCAGTTGCATGCGGGCCCTCGAGCATAGTGGAGGCCCTCCTTTTGACTCATAGGAGAGGATCAATACTATTAAAAACCTGTGATCGCTCGGGGGCCCCTGTAGGGGATTTTGCTTTGGGGCTCAGGAACTTAATGCACTATAATCAGGATTTGGAAAACAGAAAAAAAAAAAATATACAGTATGATATATGAAATAAAATTAACTTGATGGTGTGAGAAACTGGAATGGTTAATGCCACCAACTGGTTCAAGGTAGTGTCTCCTTTTTTGACTACAGGGTGCTGATTAAGTAAAGCCGGGTCCCACAAGCGTATGGCATCGGATGAGATATGCCAATGACACTTGGCTCCTGCTCTGCTGGGAGTGTGATCCGAGTGTCAGTGCTCCGACCCTCTCGCATTAAAGAATCCCAGCATAGCCGCGGAGGAGACATTAATTCCTCCGCTGGCATTGTCAGTGGGAATCGCACTGCACTCGAGTGATATCCGAGTGCAGCGCGATGTTTCACATGCACCAATAGACTTACATGGGTGCGTGCATGCGATCCGATTCACGGATGCGTTCGCTGCATGCTGGAATTGTCATGAGAAAATAATCGCAGATGTGAGCTGCCCCATAGTTGAACATTCGGCCAAGTGAAATCAGATTTTTTTTTTTTTATCAGATTGCACTTGTCCGATTACATGGCAAGTGGGAGAGAGCCCTTAGGGGCCAGTCAGGGCTAGAATAAAGGCCAACATACACATTGAATAAAAAGGTGTCCAAAGCCACCAATTTCGGCAGCTCATCTATTGTGTATGGGAGGCCTCCAGACTCTCACCTTACAGATAATGCCAGCGGAGAGAAAGATCCTTGTCTTCTCAAAAAGAAATAAGCTGCTGGTGGATTATTCTGGCAGAAGACACAGGAGCGCTGGGATGAGCTGTGAGCTTCTATAGCGGTCAGCTGAAAGATCAGTCTCTTTGTTATGGCCGGCTTTAGCCGCGTGACAGTAACCAATCACCAGAGTGGGGTCTTTAAACATGAGATTGTGTGATGTCAGATACATTGCAGAGGTGTACGTTATTCTCCATGTCAATAAATCAGGAGTATATATGGGGTCCCTCTGAGCAAGCAAACACTGGACACACTCATTACTGCGGGCTCCGGCACTTATGACTCTACCCCTGTAGATGGAGGACAAAAGGACACTTTTTGGCATCTGTGAGCTCAATGGAGGCCTATGGATGCGTTTGAGCTTGTGAATGTAACCCTAAAGGTTGTGTCCTTCGCCAGGCTGGCCAGACGCACTGCGCATGTACGGAGGTGTCTGTATACAAAGCCATACTCACACTCTGCATCAAACTCCCCCCTCCACTGGTCCGTAGTCAGCGCATCTTCCACCTCCACTTCCAGCCGATCCCCCGTGTTACGGACACGTAGGACGTGTTCTATCCCTCTGAAGACGCAGCGGGCTTCAGCCAACTCCGTGTCGTCCATAATAGGATCCTGAGTCAAGAAATGTTGTCAAGACAAAAGTGGGAAAAAGAGGGATGATTTGAATTAGATTAGTTTTTTTATATTCTTAAAAAACTTTTCCAGCGATGTGTCGCTTACTAGGCTGCGTTTTGTTTCTTCAATAAAATCAGTGTTTTACCAGCAGGAGATTATCTCTACAGGACGAGGAGTGTCTTGCCTCTTAGTCCAACCACGCCCCCAGCACTGATTAGCAGCTTTCTGCCTATGAACAGTGTACACAGAAAGCGGCCAATCTGTGCCGTGGGCGGGGTTATACAGAGCTCAGCATTCAAAGCTCTGCAACAGAGAAAACAGTGATTGTATCACAACTGCAGCAAGCAGCCCAGTAAGTGACACGTTGCAGATATCAGGGTCTCTGCCCCTACATTAAGCTGCTCTCAGATTACATAGCACAATCCTTCTGACTCGTTCCCTTTAAGTGTAGATTAACCCTATATCTGCAGGCAGCTGCACATTGCGCAGTCAGGGCGGAGGGGACAATCATGGCTGCGAGCACAGATCTGCCCCTATTATGCCACAGGATGGCAGCCTCCAGCTGTCGTAAGACTACAACTCCCAGCATGCCCTGATATCTGCATGCAGGAGTCCTCACCAATGACAGTCAAGCTCTAGCCAAACCACAGGTTGAAGCCCAAGTCAGGCAGCTATCAGGACATGCTGGGAGTTGTAGTTCTGTTGTAGTTTGAGAGCTGCTTGCTGGGAGTTGTAGTTATGTTATATTTTGAGAGCTGCTTGCTGGGAGTTGTAGTTCTGTTGTAGTTTGAGAGCTGCTTGCTGGGAGTTGTAGTTCTGTTGTAGTTGGAGGGCTGCTTGCTGGGAGTTATAGTTCTGTTGCAGTTTGAGAGCTGCTTGCTGGGAGTTGTAGTTCTGTTGTGGTTTGAGAGCTGCTTGCTGGGAGTTGTAGTTCTGTAACAGTTATGTAGCCTCAGGCTGGAGACCATTATTACAGGGATTAAGTAGTTTACAACAGCAGAGCAGAGTAAGACCCAGGGGGCAGATTACAGTAATGAGATCAGGCACCGCACGGACAGAGGAGTCACCGTGCGAAGGAGAATGCAGCACACCGCCGTCACACACCGGAGCCGCCGCCAAACCGCGCACTCCTCCCGCACTCACCTTTCTTTCTTCCCCCTTCCTTCTTCAGTAGCTCCCCTCGATCAGTTAAACCGCCGGTCTCCCAAGACAACACCGCCCTTCACTCCCATTGGCTCCTACCCGCCACCCTCGCTCTGCTATTGGTCCTACTTCACGTACGTTAACGGTAAGCCCGCCTTTTTTTCCCACAGCGGAGTTCCAGTTGGTCGAACGTTTGGGTCATCTGACCTTCCAAGCAGCCAATTAGAACGTCTGCACTTTAATCAGGTGTCGGAAGTGTTACTATGCCAACCGCAGGGTCTGGCCTGACACACACACGTGACTGAGCCCCGGCGGAGAGGTGGGACTGGGAGGGTGGGGAGTGTGTTGTTGATGAACTACAAGTCCCAGGAGACCTTTTAAATGAGGGAGCTGGAACCATGGGGGGTTCGAGTCTTTTCCTCTTAGCTGCTGAGCCACACAGACGCCTTTCCAGTATTGTGCACCGCACTGGCAGACATAGACAGAAAAGGGCCCTTGTGCAAAAACAATATATGGGCCCTTTGCAGCCCAAAAGCTCCTAAAAATGCAAAATTGCACCTGTTTTGGAGATAGAAATGGGCCCCCTACCTTTTGGGCCCCTGCGCGAGCGCACAGGTTGCACCACTGATATGTCGGCCCCTGGTGCAGCGGCGGGCCTGTAGGGAGGTGTGTGATACAGCTGAACCTGTCCTGCAACTACTGGGGTCAGAGACGTCTCTGGTCTCGGACCTTCACCCCCTGAGACGCGGCAGCTCAGCAGTTAAACAAAGAGAAACAAACTTTTTTTATTTTTCTGGAAAAGTTTATGAAACGCTATAAATGTGTTATTGCCCCGCGTAGTGAGGAGAACGGCTCGTTACCATGCAGTAAGCGCCAGACGAGGGGCGGAAGAGTACTGTTCATCAATTTATGCGAAATTAAAAGGCGCCAGGAAAAAATACAACCCCCCCTGTGCGCCTCTAGGAGGCTGAGTCTATAAGGGGGTCCCCTAATGCAATGGGTTCGGGGGCAGTTTGCAAGATGTTGATGGGCTTGTCCACCACCGGGCATCTTTAAAGGGGTTTCCCATGACTTTATTAATGGCCCATTTTTAGGATAGGTCATCAATGTCTGATCGGTGGGGGTGTGACACCCGGCTTCCCCGCCCATCAGTTATTCCTGGTGTAGGACTGCTTATTTGCGGAGCTGCACATTGCAACTCTGTTGACGGTATAATGGTCCCAACTGGGTACTGCACTCAAATTAGTTAGGGGCGGATGTGCAGTACCTGGCCGTGGCCACTATTCTGCCGACAGAGCTGTGTAGTACCAGCCACTGACAACAGCTGATCAGCGGGGGAGCCCGTGTGTCGCACCACCACCAATCAGACATTGAAGACCTATCCTAGGGATACCCCATTACTGTTAAAGTCCAGAACAGTCCCTTTAAGAATAAAACATTCCTACTTCCAGGACAGACACTGTGTCCCCTGACAGTCATGTGACATTGTTATGTCATATCACCCCTGCAGCCAATCAGCAACCGCTGATCAGCTGCAGCTTTCACTGTTTTGTTAGAGCAATCTTCCATGACCACCAGGAGCAGGGTCGGCTCCAGGTTTTCATGGGCCCCGGGCGAAAGAGTCTCAATGGGCCCCTTTAACACATACCACAATTCATGATACACAGATACGGCAGAGAAATATAGGTATAGTACAATGCCAAACATTTCACTTACTTCATACATTACATGAATGATATCTATTGTAAATTCTATAATTGCTCAAAAGACAAACAGTATAGTCATCCATACAGTATTATGGGCACCACATAGTGCTCCATACAGAATAATGAGCTCCATATATTGCTCCATGCAGTATAATGAGCTCCATATATTGCTTCATACAGTATTATGGGCACCATATAGTGTTCTATACAGAATAATGAGCCCTATGTATTGCTCCATACAGTATTTTGGTCACCACATAGAGCTCCATACAGAATGAGCCCCATATAATGCTCCATATATAATGGACCCTATAAGATGGTCCATATATAATAGGCCCCAAATGATGCTCCATATATAATGGGCCCCATATGATGTTCCATATATAATGGGCCCCATATGATGCTCCAGTATATGATGGGCCCCATATATGATGCTTCAGTGCATGATGGGCCCCATATAATGCTACATATATAATGGACCTATATATGATGCTCCAGTATATTATGGGCCCCATATAATGCTCCATATATAATGGGCCCCATATATGATGCTCCAGTGTATGATGGGCCCCATATATGATACTCAAGTGTATGATGGGCCCCATATGATGGTCTCCATATATTGCGCCAAACATAAAAAAAAAAATAAAACATGAAATACCTCTCCTCACTGGCCGCTGCTCTGTTCGAGGCACTGGCCCCCTTTCCTGGCACAGGCTCCCGGCCCCCATAGCATGCAGGTGTCCCCGACTGTGAGTGGGCCCCCCCGCCTGCTCAGGGCCCGGGTGCTGACGCCGGCCCTGACCAGGAGGCACAGTGCCGACATCAGCGGAATGAGGCTGGTCAGGCAGATAGGTGTTAAGGGTCGAGCGATTCATTTGGCCAATAGTGTAAAACCCCTTTAAGATTGAGTCTTAAGGAACATGGTGTTCCTCTCTGTGTCCTGAAATATGACTTTAACTGCTTAACATCAGCATGTCCTCCATCTTATATATAGGCCGGATGAAAGCTAAAGCACCTCAATGGGGTGAGAACCGCTCCCTAGGAGGCTGAGTTCGCATAAGCAAATGAAGTAATCGTCCGATTTTCATCTGTATTGTCATCGGATGGCATTTATTTTTATGCATCAGCAGAGAATAACATTTACGAGAAAAAATACAGTTTCCTATGTTAAGAGTTGTAAATGTATCCTTAACAATCGGATGCTGTACGGATGATCCGTGTTGTATTCAGGTTTTTTTCGCACACTCATAGACTTGAATAGTAAAGTCTCATCCGAAATCCGTTCATGCTGAGTTGTTTTTCACACAGACATTTGCTCCCTGTGAAAAAGTGGTCATCTGTACAGCCCAACTGAATAGCTTTGGTCCGAGCGCTGTCAGTTTTTTTCCATGGACAACACTCAGACCGAAAATACCGTCATGTGAACGAAACTAGAGCAAGATGGGTTTTATAATCAAACTTGATGTGCATGAGTGTTGTGAATGGGTTTGAGATGAGTTCTGAGCAGAGGCTCCCTCTGGTGGTTACAAGCGGTACTGGTCTGTTCAGTGAAGATTGTGAGGACTGGGAATCAGGTGTTTCTGACTGGTCTTATATAAGGGAGTCGCCTTCCCATCAGGGTTGCCGGTGATCAATTGTTCTGGTCTGAATCCTTGATTCCAGTTTCCTTTGTAGCCTGCTGTGTCGCGTCTGCATCTCCTGCTTACAGATAAGACATTTCCTTCTTTTTGTTTCTGTGCTAGATTTTTGCATTTTGTCCTGCACTTCTGTGGGGGCCTTCTGGGTCCCCTCAGGGGGCTTTTGCCCTCTCAGTTTAGTTCAGCCACTGATGTTTGTACTTTTGTTTTTTCCAGTTTTTTCAGTGGCTGCTGTTTTGATTTTGTTACACCAGAGAGCTAATTTAGGTGGTAGAGGTCGTGTGATCTCAGGTGTTTTTGAAATTAGTAGAGTTGGTGCTTTCAGGGTTTTTTTTGGGATTGCAGTAAGTACCCTTCCTATCCTTTTCTATTTAGTTAGTTTGGGCCCCAACGTTTGCTCATACTGTTTTCTGTCTGTGTCTGTATTTCGTCTTGTCTAACCGCTATTACATGTTTGGGGGCTTTCTATTATCTTTGGGGTTCTGCTCCGGGGCAGATAGCTTTCCTATTTCTATCTGTAGGTGTACTTAGTTTCTCAGGCTGTGACGAGGCGTCTAGGACCAACGTAGGAACGCTCCACGGCTGCCTCTAGTTGTGGTGGTTAGTCAGGGTACTGCAATCTCATAGTTTCCAACTGCTCTGGTGTATTGCCTTTTTGCTTGCACTCCTCAGCTACCGAATCATAACACATGAGATAACTGTCCGTCAAACATTTGTTCTGTCTTCACTCCCCCATATTCATGAGTGCTCAGCTCTGCCAGCGTTCATGAGTTTTCAACGGGGAGAAAACCATTGCCAAAACAAAGGATTGTTCATAGAAATTTCAACCTAATCCTTCTCTTCCCCGTCATCACTTATAAGGGGAAAGTCGGGATACCCCCATACACATCACATAGAAAGCTGGACCCATAGAAACCGATGGGTTTGATTAACTTTTATCTAATGTGTATGGGGGCCTGTAATGCTTTATGCTCACTACATATGAGCTGATCCTGGATGTATATATCTGGGAATGGAGCAATATATGGGGCCATTATACTGTGTGTGGTGCAATATATAGGGCCCGTTATATAATGTATGGAGCAGTGTATGGGGCCATTATACTGTATGGAGCATTACATAGGGCCATTATACTTTATGGAGCATTATATGGGGGCCATTAGATACTGTATGGAGCAATATATGGGGACATTATACTGTATGGAGTATTATATGGGGCCCATTATACTGTATGAAGCAAAGCATTATTTTGGGCCCATTATACTGTATGGAACAATATATGGAGCCCATAATTCTATATGGAACAATATGTGGAGCCCATAATTCTATATGGAACAATATATGGGCCCATAATACTGTATGGAGCAATATATGGGGCCCATTTTACCGTATTGAGGACTATGTGGTGGCCATAATACTGTATGGAGGAAAATGTGGTTCTCATAATATTGTTTGGCACACTATGTGGTGCCCATAATTCTGTACGGCGGACTATGTGGTGCCCATAATTCTGTAAGAAGGGCTATGTGGTGCCCATAATACTGTTTGTAGGACTGTGTGGTGCCGATAATACTGTATGAAGGACTATGTGGTGCCTATAATACTGTGTGGAGGACTATTTGGTGCCTATAATACTGTATGGAGGACTATGTGGTGCCTGTAATACTGTATGGAGGACTATGTGGTGCCCATAATACTGTATGGAGGACTATGTGATGCACATAATACTGTATGAAGGACTATGTGGTGCCCATAATACTGTATGGAGGACTATGTGATGCACATAATACTGTATTGAGGACTATGTGGTGACCATAATACTGTATGGAGGACTATGCTGTCCGGTCTAAAATAAGTGTGCAGTCACTCTGTGTGCTGCGAGGATTCACCGGTTTCTGAGCTATTGTAGAATTTACAATAGATATCACTCATATAATGAAAGAAGTAAGTGAAATCTTTGGCATTGTGCTACACCTATATTTCTTATCTGTGCATCATGAATCATTGTATGTATTAAAGGGGCCCACTGAGACTCTTTCATCCGGGGCCCATGAAAACCTGGAGCCGGCCCTGCCGGGAGATTTCCCATTGTATAGTGAAAGGCTCTGACAGATACGACTGTGTAGGTATACAATGGTGTACGTGCTCTCATGCGATACAAGTGTGAAAAAAAGTACGGTAACTGTTTTCTTGCAGTAAATTTGTGTTATCCTGCTGTAGTAGCACTCTCTGCAGCTTTCATGTTCTTGGTGCAGATTTACTTTTATGCTTGCTTTTCTTTATATGTGGTAGACTCCTTTTCAGGAGACAGCTGCTTCAGGTACAATTTTGTCCTAATGAATCCATGCTGATATATAATGGTACCAATAATTCCAGTCAACGGCGTCCCTGGGAGAGAAAGTAGGCAAGTAAGTCCTTGTGGAAGATATGTTTTGCATCCGCACATAGGGTTATTGTCAGTATGCAGCCTGTGAATAGAAAGCCAACCACATGGGAATAAAGGGCGGATTTACTGCGGGTTGTGGGTGCAGAGCGTTTCGTGTATATAAGCTGTCAGCACAGCGGTCAGGTTTAATGAATCTAATTACATTAGAAAACTTTTTTAATTAATTTATAGTTTGTGTAAACAAAGGAAACTCAACCAATCAAATTACCAAAGAAGATCATCAATTCCTCAATAATACAAGTAGCAATTTGTGTAATAAAATGGAAAGTTAGTTAGTTATACTGTATATGTCATATTATAATGTCCAGTAATACAAAAAAAACTAATAATAATAGGTATAATATCCACTAATAGCAGCTTTATTCCTATACAGTGGGTTCGTTAAGTATTCAAACCCCTTTACATTTTTCACTCTTTGTTCCATTGCAGCCATTTGGTAAATTCAAAAAAGTTCTTTTTTTTTCTCATTAATGTACTCTCTGCTGAAATATTCATTGGAGTCGGTGGGCCTCCCTTCATCTTTGGGCCCGATGCAGCCTCTGGGAAAACCTCAATATTTACCACAATAATAATAATAATAATTTTATTTCTATAGCGCCAACATATTCCGCAGCGCTTTACATTTTAGGGGGGACTTGTACAGGCAGAATACATTACAGCATAACAATAAACACATAAATCAACAGATGCCAAGAGGAATGAGGGCCCTGCTCGCAAGCTTACAGTCTGTGAGAAAGGGGAGACACAAAAGGTGGATGGTAACAATTGTTTTCGTTGTTCGGACCAGCCACAGTGTAAGAATCGGGTGTTCCTGTAATGCTGAGTGAACAGGTTATCAGCCTAAGTATGTAACAGTACAGAC
>VIAB01002158.1:97601-108219 GCA_009801035.1 Oophaga pumilio | reverse complement strand
TGTCAGATTATTTCTTTGTACATCTCCAAGGAGCTAGCCTAATCGTATCTCTCATGGACAATGGACAAATCTTTCCCAAGTTCTCTTGGGTGTTAAGGGTATGCCACACTAAGCGAGATCGCAAACGAGATCGCAATTGCGTCACCATTTATGACGCAGTAGCGATCTCGTTAGCGACTTAACTGTGTGTGACATGTAGCAACGATGTGGCCCCTGCTGAGATGTCGCTGATCGCTTATGAACGTTCTGAGACGTTTTTTGGTCGTTGGTTTCCCGCTGGTGAGCCTGAATCGCTGAGTGTGACACCCTTTATGAACGACTTCACCAGCGTCGCAGGTGGGACTAGGTTTTCCCAACGACCGCAGAGGTCATTATACAGATCGCTGATGAGTGTGTTTGGAATCACAGATCGCTGATGAGTTGTGTTTGGAATCTAACAGCTAAGTCACAACGAGATCACTACTGCGTCATAAATGGTGACGCAATTGCGATTTCGTTAGCGATCTCGCTTAGTGTAGCATACCCTTAAAACTGTGAGTTTCTCATATTTCCTACACAGCAGAGTAATCTATACCTAGAAGACAGACCAAACTTTCACAAGCTTTCATGGGTGACAACATACTCCTTTGGTTCTTCTAGGTGCCAGACCAATTATTTATTCTTGGAGCCATATCAATCCTTCATAAACTCTGCTAGGAGCCAGACCAATCCTTCTTATCATTATTCCACAAATTTTCTATAGGAGACACCAATGTTTCCTCAGTTTTCCTAGGTGGTAGGAATCCTATCTCAGGTCTCCTTGATGCCAGGCTATAATTCTTATCTCTCAAAGGTGCCATACCAATCCTTCTTTAGTTTTCCCAGGCAACAAAACAGTTATTCTCTTCTAAGCTAGATGACAGTCTATCCTTCCTCATCTCTTTAAGGGGGAAAAACAATTTTTCATCATCTCTCATATTTAACAGACCAAACCTACTGTATCTCCATTCTAGATGACAGATCCATCTTTCCTCAGCGCTTTGAGGTGCTAGACCAATTAATCTTTAGCTCTTATAGGGAAAATCCAATCTTTCCTCTCCTTTAGGTGGCAGATCACTCTCTCAATTTTCCTAGGTGGCAATTTTCCTCAAATATTCACTTTTGTGTTCTGGATGACTCATATCTCTTTTATGTGTCAAGAGAGTCCCTCCCCCACCTCCCCAGTTAAGAGAGAGAAGTTACCGTATATGTTTTATTCTAATATTTTTTACTGGGCATTGTTCAAATGAGCGCACATACATAAAGGTGACTTTGGCAAATTAAAGTGATTATCCATGGTTACAATATTGATGACCTTTCTTTGGATAGGTCACCAGTATCAGATTGGTCACAGTCTGACACCCAGCACCCACAGCGATCAGATCTTAGGAGGTTCTGCAGCAGTCAGAAGTACTGTGAGGAAGCGCCAGGGCCGTAGTTGTGGCTGAGAATATCGGGTCTTGCGCGCTCTGGTCTCCCTCCACATGCAAATAACGTCCCACTGTCAGTGTACCCGTTTCTCCATTATCCGCACCTTCAGGGTCTTCTCTACGTTGCTTAAGACCCCCTCCGGTCGCTTGCGCACAGAGACAAAGTCCAGTTGCAACTCAAAACGTAGAACTTTACTTTTTCCTTTTCGCAGCACATACCTTGAAAGATGCAACATCAGCATAGGGTTCCATACAGTCCACATTCTCCACTTTCCCTGCACTTCTTCCTACGGCCTTCAGTATGTGCCCGGGTCGTACCGCCTCTTGCGGTAAAGCAGCATCCTCCCTGTTCAGACTTACTACGCCTAGGAGTTCCGTCATCCGTTTCGCCCTGGACACGAGGGCATCAGCCCATGCAGTAAACTGCCACATTATAGAGCCACCTGCGTCCCCGTACTGATATGGTCTCAGCTGTAGTCTCGATTCTACCACTGCTGTCACACGGCTGCTAAGGCTGTACTTTTGGCCCGCTGGGCCCTGGATGGCTGGACTTCCCACTTAAACGTTATGGAGCTACTGGGTACCTCGGACTCTGAAGCCCACCCGAGCTGTCCAGGCTCTCTAGCCCCTCTGACTCACCAGGAAACTCTTCCTGCCTTACCCCAGTTAACTCCTCCTATAGTTAACTATATACACTACTTATTATACTAAGATGTCATGTACTCCATCTAGTGGACCGAACAGGGTACTACTCTTTCCCTATTTTACACATAAATGCATTATACATCATATGTAAAGTAAAACAAATATAAGTATGTATATATCTTATAAGGCAAACTCTACATCGAGAAAGAGAGTGGAGTGTTACACGGTCCCGGTACACCCCTTACAGTACAGTGTACTGAATTAGAAAGCTACAGCTCCATATGCCATCTACTGGCCATAATCACGCTCTGCAACACAGATTGAATTAACATTAGTAGGATCTCTCAATGCACAAAGCTGTGGTGTTTTGGCCCTAGAGATGTTCTGGCCCTGGGGTGATTACTGGAGGTGCTGGATGTTGTACCCCAACAATCAGGAATGTTATTATTATGCTTTTGTTTATATAGCGCCATCATACTTCGCAGCACTTTACAGACATCATCATCATTGGGGCTCACAATCTAAATTAATATTGATTAGTTAGGTCATCGGCATCGTAGACCTGGACATCCCCTTTTTTTATGGCACTGTTTGTAGAATCACCCAAATTTATATCATGTAAATGTTCCCACTAAGAAAAAAAAGGTCTTTGTAAACTAGCAATACTGACAAATAGGAGGAGTTAGTCAAATGTGGCTACATTCATAGTATGCATGAGCTAAGACAATAAATACACCAATTTACAGTAATATTGTGTAAATGTTCTGGAAGGGGATGTTTTATGTGTTGTATTGCTTTATGTGGACTTAAAAATGTAAAAATCAGCACTATTTGTTTATTTTTCACTCGTTTTATGTATTATGATGATGCCAATTAGTGCATTGCACCCCACCTAGATACAACTTAACTTTTTTTTGGGACACCCGTCAAAAAAGTTTAATAGATATCATTAGAAAATGACCCAGAAATATAAACCCTTGGGATTTTGAAGCCCATTGACTCTGTAACTCATGCAATTTACTTTACCCAAACTAAATTTTCATGTCTGTAAATATCATATTTTAAGAAAGAAAAATTACATTTGCTGAAAAAATTACTTTTTATTTAACCAACTTTCCAAAACACCTAACACAATGAAGCCAACATTACTTTTATCAATTTTTTTTTTACATTTTTCTCTTTTTTCTCCCAAAGGACAGAATACAAATTTTTCTGGTAAATTAAAGATGACGTCTCGTCAAGGTCCAGGTACAGTCAACAGAGATTTTAATCTTTTTTTCTTGTTATCGCAGTGATAAATTAAAAGCAATGGAGAACTTCCATACAAGAAATGAAATGAAATTATGAGATTTGTCCTGGTCCAGTCTGTATAAAACCTTTTAAAGAAAAAAAAATGTGGTCCTAAAGGGAAAAACAGAACTGCGGCTCCATTGAACAGAAAGGATGCCGATTCTTTCTTCAGCTTAGTGTTTCATCCTGTAGCCAGCGGAGTTTCGCTCAACCTTTCTGTCGTTATACCCACCAAAGGGGCAGTATTTCTTAGTGTGTGACCAATCTCCAGTTGCCCCACACAGTGAACAAGTATACATCCTGAGAATGGGGCAGGAGACCTTCCCGTGCTCATCCTTCAGGTTGTGGCCGGTGAAAACATGACGCGACTCTCCGTTGTGCTTACAGAAATGACACATGGCACTTCGTGATCGGGCGTTACCTTTAGTTGCTGATAAGGCAGGATCATTTTGATTGGACTGATCCATTTCTGTCTGCAAGTTGTCAGGAGCTTTTGGTAGGTAGGAAGAGTAGTCGCAATTCTCATTAGGGCTCAGGTTGTGAGATGGTTGAAGTCCATTGTGATGGTAGGAGTCAGAAGTCTTTGGGCTGGTCAGATGCTCCTCCTCAAAGGGAATCAGGCATGTTAGGGAGTCAAAGTTGGTGGGGTCTTCCCCGTTTGCCTGGGCTTCGGCTGGTTCAGCACGGTTGATGAGGAAGGCTTTGGCGGGCGGTGGATTGCCAGTATGCATGTGTGCCATCTCTTGGACCAATGAAGCCAGCTGAAAGTAGTCTTTCCAAGGCTGAAAGTCCATGGTGATGCTTCTGCACAGAGTTAAGTCCAGAGGCACTATCTCGGCTATATTTATTTTGGAAGGTAGTAGTGGGTGGGACGTTAGCCTAAGTTCCCGCCCTGATATAAACTTATTCCGACCCATATTTTGTGGGAGGCATTGCTATGTCTTATGGGATAAACTGCTTTTGTCTATTTGTTATTTGCTCTAACCCAGTGAACAGAAAGTTAAAGGGGTTTTCTGGTGAAAACGAGTTATCCCTATCCATGACTTGGTTGAGAACCTATTGATCGATGGGTGTCTGACGTCTGATTGCTGGAACCTGCACAGATTGGCCTAATAGGGAACTTTTACCCCCATTTGAATGGAAGGGGCTGTGCGCATACTCGGCTGAAGCTTCATTCATGCCCTTTGGGGCTGCCGGGCGCTTCAGACTCCTCATAGAAAATGAAGAAGCTGAGGTCGGGCATTTGACCTATCGCTTTATTTGGTAGGGATTAGGGAATAAAAGTGGCCCATCTGGGATAAAATTTCTCATTCTGCCAATCCAGCGATCAGACCCACACCGATCAGTAAGTTATTACTTATGCTGTCCATAGCCCCTTTTAGCTTGATTATTAGTCCACAAGTGGTGACACTAGAACTGCTCTGGCCTATAGGCACCGAGAGGAATAATTCATAAAAATAACATGAATATAGAAAGCTTGTAATGTTGATCATACATGACCAAATAATAAATTCTGTTTCGGTAACATCCACAGCAGCTGGCGCCTGATATCTCAGCTTATAGGACAACAGTTATTAGGAAGCGGAAGTTTTAGGATGAGCAAAACTGGAATTACAGTTCTTCATCCTAATATAATAGAAGAAAGCTTCAAAAGCAGCCGAATGCTCCCAAATGTAATTCCGTTTTGCATCGCCACGTAGACACTCAATTTTTGGTGCACATGGAATTTTCTTTCTTTTCATCCGTTCTGATCATCACCTCTTGACCGGACTTCTCTGCCTGTGAAGATGCTTTTCAATTCCAAAGTGCCTCAGAAAAAAAATGTCTTTTTCTCAGTCTCCAATGTTCTCCGTTCTGATGATAAGTCTTAATCACCTAGTTTATTAAGTGTTGGATGTTCTTTAGCTGATCCCGTGGTTCTCACTTCACATACAAAACGAAAACCCAAGAACCTTGTCCTTAAGGGTTTTTGGAGAGTGAAACACCTTCATCATCCACATCTTTCGTGCTTTCTAAGATGGCACTTGACTGCGCTCAGATCCTGGACTAGTAAGGCACCCTCTCTCACCGATATATGCATTCCTGCGGTTTTGTCTCTCCATCTTTCCTCATGAACTCCGAAAGGGATTTGAGTCTGTCTTTTTTAGAAATACAAAGATCTTATTGCATGGCCTGGGCTTCAAATTTTTTGTGAAGATGGTACCAGGCTCCTTCTAAATTACATGCCATGATTCCCTTACTTCTCTCCCTCTGTTGGCTCCATAATAATTCCGAAGGTACTATCCTTAATATCTTTAATGAATGCCCCAACATAACTCTTTTTTTAGAGAAATTGGTGGAAAATTCCTCCATTCTTCACAGATTTCTCACTACCTTAAACATTTATCTAGAAATAGTAAAAGCAGCGAGAGCTTGCATTCAGTTCATCAGGGGGCATCCTTTTCCCCGTTGCCTGAAGCTTTGTAAAAAGTGGAGAAGTGGAGTGTATGAAGAATCTGACGTCTCAGCTCTTTCTCGATGCTTGTTACTAATGATTGGATGTGCCAGATATTTACACAATGAACGCAGTCATTTATGGTCGTGATTTCGCACCTCATACATCCTCTGAGCTTCCTACTGCATTGGCTTCATATGAAATTGGCATTCGGCTGGCCATGCACATTAAAATATAATTTGTCAGACGGTCTAACACCAGCAGAAAAACTGTGCCCCTGCTGGGAGCTTTCATGACATGGGTTTCCATTGCATGCAGGCACATCACCAAGCACAATGCTGAGTGTCGGATGGAGTAGTGTAAAGCCGCCATCACTGGAATCTGGAGGAAACGTGTTCTGTGCAATGACTGATCATACTTCTCTATCTGGCGTCTGATGGACTAGTCTGGGTTCGGTGACTCCAGGAGAACATTAACCGCTTGACCGCATTGTGCAGCTGTACAGATGGTGGAGGAGGGATAATACTATGGCCTTGATCCCTTGGTTCCAGAGAAGGGAAATTTTAATCCTTCAGCACAAGGTATTGTGGACAATTGTAGCTTCCAGTTTGTGGGAACAGTTTGGGGAAGATCCTTTTCTGTTCCCCATGACTGTTCCCAGTGCACAAGGTCCATACAACCATGGAGGGGGGAGTTTGGTGGAAGAACATGACCATCCGCACAGAGCCCGGGCCTCAGCACCTTTGGTATGAGCTAGAGTAGAGATTGGGATCCCGGCTTCTCGTCCAACATCAGTGTCTGACCTCACGAATGCTATCCTGGATGAAGGGGCAAACATTCTCATAGATCTCTCCAAAATCTTGTAGAAATTGTTCCCAGAAGAGTGTTGTCTGTTATAGCTGCAAAAGGGGCCGACTTCATATTAATGTGTATGGATATACTGTAGAATGGTTGGTCAGAAAAGCTCCTGTAGGTGTACCCTACAGGGGGTACATACTTTTGTCCATTTAGTGTACGTTCAGAAAAGAAACAATCATCAGAGTCTTATCTACATACAGCTGTATCATAAATGTGGTAATTTGTAGTACACAACGGTACAGGTTTATTGAACAGTAAAGGAGTTGTCCACTACTTGGACAACCCCTTATTCCACATGTAAAATGAGAAGAGGTGATCCCAGTAGTGGACAACCCCTTTAAGCATATGTGGAGCAATTTTGTGCAAATAACAAAAAAAAAAAGGAACTAGAGAGTATTCAGTAGCTTTAAAGAAGTTGTCCAGGACTTTTTCATTGGTGACTTATTTTTTTAGGATAGGACATCAATATGAGATCTGTAGGGGTTCAACACCTGATACCTTCACGATCAGCACGTCCCGCTGCGGTCAAATATACACAGTGTATGGAGTTTGTAAAGTGGAGTTTTTTGCTAATCTGAAGGTCCTTTTGTCTGGACTGTCATATGCAAAATGAACAGTCTTTAGGCACATGCTGGGTTAATTGGGGGCCTGTAGATAGATTCAGTTCACCCTCGGTACTCCAGACGTGGCACCAAAACGTGTTGTAAACAGCAGCCAGGAGATGACCCTCGGTGCAACCTCATGTCACCTGCTGTCTGTGTGGGGACAGGTTTGTTTTGTCTGCTCGCTCACAATTTTGCTTTTGTCTAGACGGCAATTAATATTGTAGCCATTTCCTCCAAGTCTTTCCTGTTGCCCTGCTTTACCCCGTCTGCAGTCTTGTTTGGGTGACTTGCAATGGCAAGGTTATATTTACAGCCTGCAAGCAACTTTACCAGCAAAAAGTCTTTTTTTTCCTCAAAGGGCTGATTACATACTTGAATTTGGAAAAATTGTTCTAATATATACATCAGTCTTGGGCACCAGTCAGCAAGTCTTTCAGATTGCTTTTGACACAAGAACGGGTTTATCACCCTGTTGTGTGTAAAGGGGACAGGATAATTAGGGGACTTGCTAAGAAGGCCTTCTTTGTGGCGGCAAATGCATAGACAAAGAAAGGGGCTGCTTTGCGGTTGAAAAGAGCCACTCAGCCAGCCCCCTTCTCCGACATAGGAAATAATACTTTATGTGAAAAAATGTGGCATGATGAAGATTCAGTATGGACCCATAGATTTTTATAGCTGTCCTTTTTGAAGCAAATTGTACCTGACTGACTCTCCCCGCCATTGCTTGGTATGGAATAGCGGTATTTTTCGGTATATAAGTCGCACACCATGCCACAATCAGACAATCATTTTATTTAGGCAGTAGACATTTGTAAGAAAATAGAAGATCTGAACCCAGTCTTGGGGGCATCATGTGCCTAGCAAGTTGCACCAAATCACAATTTGTGCCATTTGTTACTGACTCCTAAATGCATGCGTCTTACAACAGTATTGGTAAGTCTTCTTCAATATTCCATCATATCAGAACACAAATGAAAGAAGTCCCAGTATTAGACAAGTCAAACAAAGGAAAGGTGGGAAAATCTGGAGGGCCGGTAGGACGTCTGCTTGGCAGCACAGGTCCAGCAGAGCCACTAGTATCAGTAATTGCCTATGCCCGTACATCAACATCAGCAACAATGATACCAAACCTTACAACAAGACATGAAAACCAGTTTCACTGATTAAAAAGCAATCGCCGAACCTTTTATGGTAAACCACACAGAATAAGCCCCAAGAGTATATAACCATCTCCATTTTGCACACACATAGTTCTACAGAGGACTTGATCTCTTACCTTCTCTGGAGCTTGCCTGCCTTCTGAAGTGAGCTAGCCACATGACTCTTTTATAGCCTGATCCCTTCACCAGTGTTTTTTTTTTCATACCTCCTAGTGGCTTAATGAAATTAACCCAGACGTCTGGGACTTTCCTTAAAGTGCACAAACTCCGCCTCATTTTCCTCAGATAAATGCTTGTGGTTCTCTGTAAAAGAGATCCCATGGTTATAGATTTATAGAGCTCGGAGTGTGGGAAGTATTCACATTTGCAAACTGGGGCAGAGTTATAATTGGATGCTCTTGAGCTGGTGCCATGGACTGTAATTGCAAGGGGCCTGTGTAACACATTGGTCCCCAACCGGTTGCTCTAGAAGTCTTGACAGCGTACAGTTGTAGTTTTGCCAATATTTCATGAAGAAGCTCAATCCTCGAGAGGGCGAGCTGATATCTTCCGAAGCCTCCTGTGATGGTCAATAGACAAGTCTTCCTACTATTATGTCCTTATGGCCTCATCTAAAATAGTATAAATACTATTTCACACTATTCAATTACGGTCAGAAATAGATCTCAGTGCGTCCATGAAGGATTTTTGTGTAGGCCTTCATTGACCGATATGTTTCTGAGGTGTGCCACCCTCGGTTGCTCCCTTTCACAGCCTGTGCCAGCCAAAGTTTCTCCCCATAATGATGACAGTCACAAATGCCCAATACAACCAGTAATGGCCAACCTCCTATCTTGTCTGGTTCTTCATACCTCTAGTTACTGGTGCCTCTGCCATCTCTAAATCCATTTCTGCAAACTGCAAAAAAATGTATGCCCTCACCATCTGCAGATGGTGTTAGCTGTGTATAGGTGCTTGGAGGCTTAATGAAGTGTTTATTCATAGCTGTCTTTAAGTTAAAAGGACCACCCCATCGTTTATTTTTTTTGTATTGCCCCCTCTGTTAGCCATCAGTAATATGTGTACAGTGAGTGCATTAAAATGCAGTCCTCACTGTCCTCTGCCGTTTCCAGCGCTGCGCAACCCCCCTCCTGCATCAAGTGACAGCAATTGTGACCGGCCGGCCCACACCAATGATAGACAAACGTTAAGGATGGGCACCGCTATTAGGATAACCCAGGGGTGCTGCAGTATGCAATCCCAAAACAATTACTATACTGTACACAAGAAAGAGATTATTATGCAAAAAAACCTGTGCACACCCACAAGTAGGTTCAAAGAAATCAAACAGTTATCAGTTACGTAATCAGAAAATGCAAGCAAGATTCGGATTAAAAACACTTTAAAAACAACACAAACAAACATAACCCCCTTGTATGGTCATAGGGGGGAATCAACTATATAACCTACCCGTAAAATAGGGCATAAGACCCTCAACTGCCACACATCTAATGCCGAATTAGTGGTGCCTCACCCCTGATGAAGCTGCACATGGGAGCAGCGTAACGTGTGGGGTCTCTTTCCCTGCATTTCCTGATCCTCTTCACCCTCTCAGAAATATTGGTTTATTATTATTTACATTTACTAATTTTTGGCATTTAGTTTTGTATTTCCGTTTATTTTGCCTTATGTAATATTTATGTATTGGTGTATTTATTTTTCTTTATTTTTAGCTACTGCTTCATTACTTAGCATTAGGTTTTGTAGTTGAGGGTCTTATTGTCCTGTATTTTACGCATAGGTTGTACCTACGGGTGACCCCCTCTGACCATTTAGGAGTGTTTTTTTTATACCTTACTTTGCATTTTCTTAGTAAATATATTTGGAACATTTCTTTGATTGTATTTAGGAGTGTGTGCAGGTTTCTTGTACAGCTGACTGATGCTGTGTCATTTGTATGGACCGAAAGTCTCTTTCTCAATGTAAGGGCTTATTCAGACGAACATACCAAGCTTCACCTGAGTTTGGTCAGAATTTCAACAGTTTTTCTCGGATGAGAAGCAAAAGTTTCTTTCCCTTCTCCTATCTAGCATACCATGAAAACAGCACACAGATGGCATCCGAATGCTAATCGATTTTTTTAATGGACCCATAGCTGGCCACTACCATCTTGGTGCACCAGTAAATCCAATCACTGGC
>VIAB01002157.1:91400-104156 GCA_009801035.1 Oophaga pumilio | reverse complement strand
CCCCCGCCTGCTCAGGGCCCTGGCACTTGCCCTGTTAGGCCGGGTTGCTGACGCCGGCCCTGACTGCCATTTTACTCATTACTCAACAAGAGCACTCAAGCACTAGGCGTTGCTTTGGTTCGAGTATCGAACATCCAAGCATTTTAGTCCTCTCTCATCTCTAATTATTAAAAAGCAATACTGCAATAATAAATATATACATACAGTATTTGGTATTGTCATGTCCAGAAAAATTCAATCTATCAAATGTAACTTGGTTTTAACTGTATGCTAAATGCCAAGAAGAAAAAAATATCTAAATGCCAGAATTGTAATTTTTTGGTCATCACATTTACCCCAATAAATGCAATAAAATCGATCAAAATGTAATATATACTCCAAAATGTTACCAATGAAAATGAAATCTCAGCATGCAAAAAGCAATCCCTCAGACAGCACCATCGATGTAAAAATAAAAAAAAAGTCTGTTATAGAAAATGGAGAAACAATCCAAGTTCGATTTTTCAATGTTGTGATATATTTTAATCACTAAAATAAAATAAAACTTGAAAGTTTCAGATCGGCGTTATTGCACTGACCTGGAGAATCATGTTACTAGGTCATTTTTACCACATTATGAATAATATAATAACAAAACTCAATAAACAATGACGTAACTTCGTTTTTCACGCTGCTTAGAATTTTTTCAGCACAGTACATCTTGAAATTAAGGGTGTAATTCAAAACTACAACTTGTCTTGTAAAAAACAAGACCTCAAATGGCTGTGTAGACAGAAAATTATAAAAGTTATGGTGCTTAGAGAAATGGGGAAAAAAAACAAAACCACAAAAGTTAGAAATTTCCCAGGCACGAAGGGGTTAATATTGTGGATCGGTGATAATTCTTAGATTGTTGTGGGTCTCACCACTTGGAGGAATGGATTTATCTCCTCATTTTGCTTTAATTTCTCTCATTGCAGCAAGGTTGTGGCCAGACTTTAGTAAATTGGCTGATCACAAACTGTACATGTATAAACCCTGGTGCTCTGTTTAAGGCCAGAGTCACACTAGCGAGAAATACGGATGAGTGCTATGCGAGCAAAAATCGCATAGCACTCTGACCAATGTTAATCCATGGGGCACCTCCCATCAGCCAATTTTTTTCCCGGCTGTATTATAAGGGCTGAGAAAATCGCAGCATGTTCAGAAACTTTCCCACGCTAATCAGTTCATCCTCGGTCAGGCGGGGAGCCTGCGCAGACATGATATCATTCATTCTGCTGTGGTTTACAGCCGGGCCGGTAGCATTAGCACAGGTCCCTGTTGTAAACTAGTTAACCCCTTGTGATGGATTGCAGCGGGGACCTGACTGAACGGTGGAGAAGCATGGATATTGTTGTTTTTTATGTTTTTTTGGTTACAGGAGAACAAGGGATTCAGTTGGATTGGCAGCATAATAAATTTGGTCAAAAACTTTGTGTAATTATTTCATTAAAATAATTTTTAATTAATGTGTGTGTGTGTCTTTTTTAACCCTTTACTACTATAGGATTAATAATGGATAGTTGTCTTATTGACACCTCTCCATTATTAACCCGGATTATTGTCACCTTTCAATAGCAAGGTGACATTAACCCCTTATTAACCCATGAGCCACCACTAAAGGCAATGGGAATAGAGAGGCTAAGTGCCAGAAAAGGCGCATCTTTTAAATGCGCCTTTTCTGCGGTGGCTTGGGCCAGATGTTTGTAGCCAGGGGGGCTCAAAAACCATGGTCCCTCTCTAGGCTATTAATATCTGTCCTCAGTCACTGGCTTTCCCTCTCTGGCGGAGAAAATACAGTGAGATCCCACACATTTTTTTAACAAATTTACCCCTTAATTTAACACCTACATGTCCCAAATTTTTCACGCATACACTAATCTAATTATTAGTCAAAAACATATATAAAACTAAATGAAATGAAATGGTTTACTGTATGTAAACCATGTGTCATTTCATGTCAGGTTCTGTAATGATTTTACAGGAGCAGGCAATTGATTTAGCAGCTATTATGCTATGTAGAACTCTATGAACTATAAATATATATATACTGTATATATGTGTCTCAATGACATGTATATATATATATGTATTCTATGTGTATATATCTATTCTTTCGTTTGTGTTTTAAAACCTGTCATTGGGATCCATTATAGGTCCATTTTGCAAGCCGGTGATAATATCGCACCATACGGATGCAAAACAGATGTCACATGGATGCTTAGATGCGAGAAAATCGCTTCCTCACATTACAATCGGATGACACACGGATTACTGTTCATGAAACATTTATGCGATTCTGGTCCGTGAAAAATGGACCGTATTTTTATACGTTGTGTGTGACTCCAGCCTAAGTCTAAGACACTGATGATGATACATCTTTGTGCTTCAAACTTATATTGGAGCAGGAGGAACATTCATATATTCATGCCAGCCTTGCAGCTAGGGAAATCTAAGGGAGGACGGGAAACTAATTTATTTATTTTATTCGCTTATATAACGCCATTAATTTCCATAGTACTTGACAGACATTATCATAAATGTCTCCCTTGGTGCTCATAATCTAAACTCTCTATCTATAGCCTATTTTTCAGGGAGGTTTTAATGGAGAGTTGTTGAAGGTAACCAAACACTGATGAGGTTAGCCAGCCACTAGAGAGGCTAATACCGTGCTAATACCATATTTTTCAGATTTTAAGATACACTTTTTTACCCAAAAATTGTGGGAGAAAAAGGGGGTGCCTCTTATAATTTGAATTTACCTTACTGACTGTGGTCGGGCGGGGACCCACAGTCACTGCTGGTGGAGGCAGGAGTGGGGTGATGCTGCAAGCCTCAGGCTGGGAGGAGGGGGTATTTGGAGGTGTGACGATGTGGGTGTTCGGAGGTCTGGGTGCTTCGTCTACATTTTTTTAAAGCCCGGAGCCCCTGCAGTTCCATAGTTTACATTGCGGTGGACTGTGGGAAAATGGCCGCCGGGGGTAGCGCATGCGCAGATGCAGATCTTGGCCACCAAGTAGCACCTACGACAATCTGGCATTCCTGTACAACCCGTATCCCTAGGTTTGGTCAATATATTAGATCTGATTCTGGGACGTCCCGAGCCCCAGACAAAACAGTTAAGAATTCACATAATTTTGTGCCAGAAAAAAGGAATATGTATTTGGATAGTCTGGAAAAGGTAAAGCAATCTTGGTAGAATTGTCATTTTAGCAATATTGATCCTTTGAAACCAAGAGAATTCAGTACGTTGCCATAGGGTAAGATCTTTATCTAATCTTGACAAGAAAATTTGAAAATTCATAGTAAACAACCTGAAGAGGTCTGAAGGGATGCAAATGCCCCAATAGCTGATGGATCATCAGCGGGCCATTTAAAGGGGAAGTTGTCCTTCAATTTTTTAATTAAGTCTGCAGTGATATATTAAGAGCCTCAGATTTGTCACCATTTATTTTAAAATTTGACTATTTTCCAAACTTGTCTAATTCTAACATTAATGAGGGGAGAGATATATATGGGTTAGAGATATATATATCAGAAGGTCATCGACACATGCAAAATATTTATACTCTTGTTTTTTAATCACAATACTGTGAATATCAGAGTTGCCTTGAATAGCGCCCATAAGGGACTCAATGACTGGAACATATAGGAGAGGTGATAGTGGATAGCCCTGAAGTATCAACATTTTCCATTGGATATCATAGTACAAAATACTCCTACAAATGTGTGTCATTGATTGCAAACAAGATTTGTTATTTATTACACCCAAGAAATTTTTACTAACAAATTCATTCAAAACCATTTTGCAAACGTTAGTACACCCCAACGAAGAGCTTAGGAGCAAAGCTAATGCGTAGAATACAAAATTCTAGTTAGCATGAATTCAACCACAAGTAAGTCTAATTATTCATTGAACAGCTGTCCAGGTGACAATTGATTAAAAAGGGAGTTACTGTCAGCAAGGGCACCACATGGAAGAGAAATGTTATAAGACTTGAGAAAGAAAATAATTTCTTTACACAAGAAAGGTGAAGGTTTCAAGATCAGCAAAGTTTTACTTATCAGTCAGAATACTGTGATAAAAGTGATGCAAAAATTGAACAAACATGAAACTGCAACTTGTCATGATTCCTCCCTTAGGCATGTCATGGGCACATTGAGTGATAGCTCAATCAACCAGTTTGGTGCAGTGGTTTGCTGAGCTGTCAGTACCTTGATTCACTGCTTAACCATCCAATCACAGACTGGGAAGTTCTGGGCTTCTTGCAGGTGCTCCCTGTTTCTAATCAATTCCATGGTACTTAGCTGAGCTCTCAGCTCAAATCTCTGTCAATCATTGCATTTAGTTGGTGGTGCTGTTTACCGGGTTTTCTGTACTCTGTTCATTGATCTATTGCTGCCTGAATTTTGACTTAGTTCTGACTATCTAATTGCTCAATTCCTTTGCTCTAAACTGCTATTCTCCTGCTATTCTGACTTCAGACCATTACCTGACTTTGCCTTTACCTTTTCAATTTTCTTATTACGTACTCTCTTGGTATCTAACCCCAGAACGTTTGACCATCCTGCCCCATGGCTTGTCCGTGAACGGTGACTAGTGTTACACAATCATCCCACAGAGATGTCCAGGCCGGCCACGGAAGTTAACACCTAAATAGGAGCGTCTTTTGACGAGAAGGGTTAACAAAAATTGACATGTAAGTTCACTTCAGTTAAGAAGAAAAAAGCCAAACCAGGGTGAGTGCTTCCTGTGACACAATATGGTGTACATTGAATAGCATGCATGGGTATCGTCCACATGGGGAAGTTTCTCGTAAAGCCCATGCACAAAAAGCCAGCCCACCATTTGCCAAGGTCCATGCTGAAAAATATGACAACTTCTGGGACTCTATACTTTGGAGTGATGAAACCAAGGCAAATGTTTTTGGAAATGATTGCTTCAAACCTGTATGGCTTCTCAAAAATAAGGAGTGCAAAGTCAACTGCCTGCTGGACACCTGTTTAATGAATAATTAGCCTTATCTGAGGTTGAATTCCTGTTATTTATAATTTTGTAGTGTGAACTTTGCTTTGCTGCTAAGTCTTTCATTGGGATTTATTATTTTGGATGTGCAAAATAACAAATCTTGTTTGCAATCAATGACCCTCATTTGTGGGAATATTTTGTAGTATGGTATCCCACAGAAAATGCTGATTCTAAAAGGAAACTAAAGGTTTTCTGACAAGTCTTTTGGGTGTACTCATTTATGCTCTGCACTTTATTACACACATACACATTTTTTAATTTGACTATCCTTTATATGTATTTCAGGACCGGATTGTTTTATACGTATTATACTACGGAAGTATACAATACCTGGATGTTTTTGATGGTTATAATAGTAATAGTTTATTTGTAGTCAAAGACAATAGAATTTCATCTGAGGGTTGAAGATGATTATTAACTTGCTAATAAAAATAATTACATTCCTAGTTATGTCTCAATAAATTAAATAAAAATTAATAAGCAGCGACCAAACACCATTCATTCTCTGTAAATGCTGTATGATTTTTTTCCCACTGTCAAGATTAATTTAATATAATTTAATGAGTGTTTAATGAACTACGAGTGACCTTTATTTTACCTTCCGCACACATCAGATTAAAGTAATCAGTTATATCTTAAAAGTGTCATTTTACTAATTTGCTGCTGTTAATGGGTGCAATATCATTTCCTGGAGTATGCTGAAACATTAGTTATCAGTTTGCAAAATATATCTAATCTTTTATGTAATATTCCCATAATTAATTCACAAAGCACTACAAAAGTGATGTCCCTTATTACTAGGAAAGAAGGAAAGATCTTCAAATGCTAAGCTTATTATGGAGTTTCCTGATCCTGGGCCCACCAGCTATGGTTTGGTATCTGGAATGGGGGAATCCAATAGCAAATACTGTGTTCCCCCAAAGCAACGCTGGAAGGCAAATCAATTATGATAAAATCCCCAATTAAGTCATATTTGTAAAACATGGACGTAATACTCATGCAGGGTGGGAAATGCCCTTTGTAGATCCCCATGCAAGAATAGCTAAGAGAGGAGAATCATGAACATGATGCTACCCTCTATGGACTCTAACCACTATGTAGTTAGTGTAAACTTTTAGACATAAGCAGGCGTTTAACAACCCTATGCAAGTAAATTGAGAAGTTTTTAAGGCATTTAACTATATTTCTATAGCATGATTTTGTACTCTATTGTACAAAGGTCTAAAGGACAGTTTGGGTGGTTGCGGATGTAGAAATAGGTCAGGATAAACAGAATTGATTTAGTCAGTTTGCTACCCATGCCAGCCTGATCCTGTTGCTGTGCATCCTGCCAGCCACGGTCTGATCCCAAAACAGTCAGTTCCAAGGATACAATCACTGTAATCAATTATTTTCTCTTTTCTAATTAAGAATCATTACAGAATATAATAATGTCATTTCATTTCAGGATATTTGATACTGTGCTCTGCTAGGATTCAGACGGTTATTACCTGAAGCCATTAATGGTTGTTATATGTTGGTTAAAGTGCAGGCTGAAATACTGACCACAAAAAAGAATTGTAGCAGCTTTCTTCTAAATAGAAAATCCGAAAATGGTGTAATTGCCTAGTTGAGTATCATTTTTTCCAAGGAAGAACTCGAAAACATTCTCCCATGTAATTAATGAGATCTAACCTATAAAGCAGAAATAAGACCAAATCTTTAATATTAGAACATAACAGGAATAGAAAAAAACTTGTATGTTAGATAAACTTTCTAAATGATATAAAACCTGAGAAGAACATTTCAAAGTCCATATGATTTTTCTTGGTGCATCCACTTTTGTGCAGGTGCTGGACAGTAGCTCAATACAGGCTGGGACTGCCCCACGGGAGAACAGGTGAATTCTCCGGTGGGCCCCCACCCCTTATTTGAACAGTAGTTTATGAGCCACCCGCCAGGGCCGTGGGATACTCGGCACCGAGCCCGTTGATGTCTATGGGGAATGTCACGGCTAGCACAGCTCGGTCCGTTGCCCTGGGCGCTCACTTTAAATGGGGGATATTTACAGATGAATTGTACATTGATATGGGGATTCGTGA
This sequence comes from Oophaga pumilio, assembly GCA_009801035.1. Classification (NCBI taxonomy): domain Eukaryota; kingdom Metazoa; phylum Chordata; class Amphibia; order Anura; family Dendrobatidae; genus Oophaga; species Oophaga pumilio. Next base: position 97,025 of record VIAB01002157.1, on the reverse strand, counting down.
CGCCACTTGTGGTATCTGATCAGAATGACCAGCGCTGCTATGCAGATCCACTGGAGGGTTAATATTGTGCAGCTAGATGTTAAGCCTTCCACAAGTAAGGCTGATTCCTCCAAGACAGATAGATGTATAAGAATGCAGGACAGATGGGGACCCGGCAGTCAGGGATAATAAGGGAGACACACACATAAGTCACTTTGGTACCTTTACTGTAGATGTTGCAGGCACTTCCCGGAGTACTGTAGGGTGAAGGATGCACATCCAGATTCCTCCACTGGTAGGTGTGTGGCCTCCTGTCCTCTGCCTTTTTGTAATGAAGTCTTGGCCTGCGTGTAGCTGGGCCTAGCTTAGTCTGTTTCTTGTACCTGGCTGATCTTGTGATTGGACCTTTTCACTGAAAGTACACAGTCTCTGCTTGCAGGGCCCTGCTTGCCAGACTCTGTCCTCCTGATCCTGCTACGTATCAGCTCTGTGGTACTCCTGGGACTTGTAGTCCTCCAGGAACTCCGGTGTTCTCCTAATGGGTCGTGGAGATCCCTATAGGCTCGGACCCCGGTGTCCGGTTAATACTTGCTGAGGTAAGCTCTAAAGGCTTTTCTACCCCTGTTGCTGCTCTTTCCACTCGCCTTCGGCCTACCTGGATCCTCACACAATCACACACACTGGCAGTTGGTGGGCTGCCTCTTCGCCGCTCTCTAAGCGTCGGCACGCTTTCTACTGAGCTACACTCCTAGATTCAGCTCTGACTAGGCTGGAGTGATTTCTTTGTATCACTCTTACTAGACTCCACTCGCTTGGAACTGAATAGCTCTGCAGCCTCACTAACCTCAGCTCTGCACATCCCTTTCTGCAGACGGACTGAGCTTTCTGAGATGGCTGCACTCTCAGAAATGGCTGCACTGAACTGAAACTTACAACTTCTTTTATATGTCTAACACAGCTCCCTCTGGTGGTCTTTAGGGATAAGTTGTACGTGTGTGAATGTGTATAATGACCTCTAGTGGTATCTTCTTTCAGTGCACCCTTCTGGAAGATATGGATCCAGTCGCAGCTGGGCTCCACATTTACACAAGACACTTGATTCACTATGTATATACTAAGGCTGAACCTCATCATTGATTTAACAAACTACCCCAATGTGTAGTTATATACAGTAGAAGCAGAGGTAATATTTGCTTGTAGCTAAACAGTGGGCCCTCAGAGTCAATGTTACTGGCCGGCCCTTGGCTGAACATGTCCCACACATGCGCAGGTATTCTGCTCTCTAAATCTGCACATTTGCTCAGTGCATTCAGCTACTGTTCAATGCCTTGGCAGGAGTACAGTAGATGCATGAAGATCCAACCTGTGTCCTTTAGATGCAGAAATTGCTTTCTAAAAAATGTTTACGTTGGTTATTTGTGGGCAGCAGAGAGTTACGGTAAGGCAAAAGGGCATTTTCATTTTTATATAGCACAATATAACAAATTATGTCATTTTAGGAAATTTTATTATAAATTGGCCAACGCCCTAAAACATCTTCAATCCTGTAACCATAGGGTATATTCTTTACGTAAAAAAAAGTAGAAAATTCCAGCTCCTTAAAATTCTAAGTTTATTTAAACAAATTAAAAATTATTATTTAAATCCATAGTGTGATCAAGAGCAATGTGTTTCCAGTGCTCTCCAGCATTCTTTCTCAAAGCTTATAGCTTTGGCTATCCACGTAGGGTCACACGGCTTCCCTGCTCCTGCACGCCTCGAGCCGTCCAGGTGAGCTGATTACACTTCCTCTATGAGTTTATATTCTTTACATGCCATACAGAAAATGCATTTAAATAAGATTCTATTTTCCTAAAATCACTAATTTTCACTTTTCAGAATAGCTAAACCTATATCTCAATTATTTAGAATGTAAAGAGTGAATAACATTACCCCTTTAACCAACATTTTAGTTATTTCTCTTAGAAGTTGACCAAGTTTTGGTCTGCTGAAGTTAAGCTGATCACAAGGTTTAGCTGTCTCCCCAGCAATTAACTATAGGGGTAAAAAACAGCAAGTGCTTAAATCGTGTATTTTGGTCATATGATATTGATGACCTATCCATAGGAGTTTATCTGCAGGACCTGGCTGCCACCACTATAATTGAATGCTTGAATGTTTACATCAGGCCACTGCTTAAATTAATAATACCTGATGGATAGAGGTCGTGTGCCAGACCTCTGCCAATAGAATAAGAACAGAGAACCTCTTTTAATTTCTTGCATTCTCATTGAAACTTTACACAGCCTGTCTATGTAATGCAGTAGTAAACGGGTAAGGGGTGCTCACTTGAAGAGAGTGGTGCCAGGAGAAAGAATAATATAAGATATAGAAATGTACAACTCCTGCACTCAAAAAATGAGAAAAATGAATGAACTATATAATATAGTGTTTTTATTAAGGCAAAAAAACTCCAAAAATAGTAATCCGTTCAATATTCTGACAGACAAAGAAATAAACAACGTTTCGGCTCACATAGCCTTTGTCAAGTACAGTCTGTATTCTGTAGAAACAAAAATAAACATAACATGTAATATCTATGTAATGCTACAGGTGCTTCTCACAAAATAAGACTATCATCAAAAAGTTAATTTATTTCAGTTCTTCAGTAAAAAGAGAATCTCATATATGATACATAGTCATTACAAACAGAGTGATTTATTTCAAGTGTTTATTTCTGTTAATGTTGATGATTATGGCTTATAGCCAATGAAAACCCAAAAGTCGTTATTTCAGTATATTGGAATAACTAATAAAAAAACACCTGCAAAGACTTCCTAAGCATTTAAAAAGGTCCCTTAAGGTACTGTCACACTAAACGAGATCGCTAACGAGATTGCTAAAGAGTCACCGATTTTATGACGCAGTAGCAATCTCGTTAGCGACGCAGCAGTGTGTGACATGTAGCGGCGATGTGGCCCCTGCTGAGATGTCGCTGATCGCTTATGAACGTTCTGAGCCGTTTTTTGGTCGTTGATGTCCCGCTGGTGAGCCTCAATCGCTGTGTGACACCCTTTATGAACGACTTTACCAGCGTCGCAGGTGGGACTAGGTTTTCCCAACGACCGCAGAGGTCGTTATACAGATCGCTGATCTCTGATGAGATCTTTGTGTTTGGAAGCTAACTAGCGACCACATAGCGATCGCACTAGCGATCTTGCCAGGTTGTGTCGTTGTCGTGATCGCTAGTGCGATCGCTAAGTGTGACAGTGCCTTTAGTCTGTTTCAGTAGGCTCCACAATCATGGGGAAGACTGCTGACTTGACAGATGTCCAGAAGACAGTCATTGACACACTCCACAAGGAGGATAAGCCACAAAAGGTCATTGCTAAAGAAGCTGGCTGTTTACACAGAGTGCTGTATCTAAGGATATTAATGGAAAGTTGAGTGGAAGGAAAAAGTGGAAGAAAAAGGTGCACAAGCAACCGGGATATCCGCAGCCTTGAAAGTATTGCTAAAAAAAGGCCATTCAAAAATTTGAAGGAGATTCACAAGGAGTGGACTGCTGCTGGAGTCATTGCTTCAAGAGTGACCACACACAGATGTATCCAGGACATGGGCTACAAGTGTTGCATTCCTTGTGTCAAGCCACTCATGACCAATAGACAACCCCAGAAGCTTCTTACCTGGGCCAAGGAGGAAAAGAACTGGACTATTGCTCAGTGGTCCAAGGTTTTGTTTTCAGATGAAAGTAAATTTTGCATTTCATTTGGAAATCAAGAACCCAGAGTCTGGAGGAATAGTGGAGAGGCCACAATCCAAGCTGCTTGAGGTCTAGTGTGACCACAATCAGTGATGTTTTGGGGAGCCATGTCATCTGCTGGTGTAGGTCAACTGTGTTTTATCAAGTGCAAAGTCAGCGCAGCCGTCTACCAGGAAATTTTAAAGCACTTTATGCTTCCCTCTGCCGACAAGCTTTTTGGAGATGGAAATTTCATTCTCCAGCAGGACTTGGCACCTGTCCACACTGCCAAAAGTACCAATACCTGGTTTAAGAACAACAGTATCACTGTGCTTGATAGCAAATCTATGGGGTATTGTCAAGAGGAAGATGAGAGACAACAGACCCAACAATACAGATGAGCTGAAGGCTGCTATCAAAGCAACCTGGGCTTCCATAGTACCTCAGCAGTGCTACAGGCTGATCACCTGCATGCCACGCCGCATTTATGCAGTAATTGATGCAGAAGAAGCCCCGACCAAGTATTGAGTGCATTTACTGAACATACATTTCAGTAGGCCAACATTTCCAGTTATAAAATATTTTTTCAAGCTGGTGTTATAAAGTAGGGTTCCCCAACTCCAGTCCTCAAGGCCCACTAACAAGTCATGTTTTCAGGATTTCCTTAGTATTGCCCAGGTGATAATTGCATCACCTGTACAATACAAGGGAAATCCTGAAAATATGACCTGTTGGTGGGCCTTGAGGACTGGAGTTGGGAAACCATGTTATAAAGTATTCTAATTTACTGAGATAATGACTTTTGGGTTTTCATTGGCTGTCAGCCATAATCATCAACATTAACAGAAATAAACACTTGACATAGATCACTCTGTTTGTAATGACTCTATATAATATATGAGTTTCACTTTTTGTATTGAAGAACTTAAATAATTTAACTTTTTGATGATATTCTAATTTTGTGAGAAGCACCTGTATCTCCCCTTTGCAGGAAAATCTCTGCAGCCACTCTTTATCCTGACAGAGAGATATGAGTACTGAATGACAACCGTATTAAAATAATTCAAGAAGACAGATAACCCTGCTAATGCAATTTAATTGATATTGCTCTGTAAAATGAATATCTATTTCACAACCCCGTTTACTGTACAATCGAATTCATTGATTTTTTTCCTTCCTCGGCACCAAACTCTTAGCAATTTGACTTTATGAAGTTTCATAATGAGTGTGAAATCTTCTCTGTTCTTAAAAGTGCATATGATGGGTTACTGCCGTGCGTAGAAGCAGCATCAGAGAATTGGGGTCAAAAGGCTTTACATTTTAATTTACCAAACATTTATATAATATGTAATGATTTATTACAAGCAACTGACCAAAATTCATCATAGAAATATATAAAAACTGTTAATGGTGAGGTTAAAAAAAAACATTTAAAGAAAAAATTCCTTCTTTAAATTTTCTTATCTCTATAAAGAGCAAAAAAGTCACAAGTAATCAGCCAGACATTAATATAATGTATGACTTTAGCTAGGAAACAAAGTCATCTGGTAAATGGTTGTGATCCAGACATGACAGATGAGTTATGTGGGAAACATTAGTGATAATTTTACTATCACTCATAGATGCTTCCTAAGACATTGTTCTGAAGACAGGTCTCATTTATCATTTCCCACGCTCCATACAGGGGCCAGTACATCAGGAATAGTGGGCAAATTTGTGTTGATTTGTTCGTATTCTAGATCATGGTTTTTATAAAACCAAGAGAAAGTTAATATTACATTGAATTCTGCAATCTGATTTTATATTATTTTAATATCAGGAAAGTAGGAAGTGACATTATCCGAACATGATACTCATTTTGAAACATTTACTGTTACTTTCCCTTAACCCCTTTATTCCATCCGACGTACTATTCCATCCATGTG
>VIAB01002157.1:5562-19177 GCA_009801035.1 Oophaga pumilio | reverse complement strand
ATGTTAGCGCTATATAAAAATAAAGATTATTATTATTATCACTGCTTGTAAACGCATTTTGCAACCAGACAAGAATCTTTCAATTGTTCTTTGAGGAATTTTCATCCATTCTCCCTTGAGAAATTGTTCCAGTTCTGTGAGAACTATTCTCTTCCGAGTCTTGGATGAGACTAGCTTATTCAAGTCTTGGGTGCAAAAGAAAAATCAGATCCTCTATGGGACATTCGCATTGCAGACAATTTTTATGGATATATTACCATCATTAATTTAGGAAACTGTATTTGAAGATATACATTTTAAAATGTTGATGTCTAAAAATGGATGGTATTCAGATGGCATGCACATGAAAAATGCAGACACATGGATTACAATACAGATGAAAGTCTCCAATCTTCTGACCCTGGTCTTGTGCAAAGCAATAAAAAATCCTTACAAAGTAAAATTATGGCTTGTGGAAGAAGGGTAGGAAGAAAGGAAGCCCCAAAACTAAAACTTGCATGGTCTTTAAGGAGTTAAAGGGAGATTTCCATCTTCAAGATTATATCCCAATATGTAGTAGGTGTAATAATAATAATAGCAAATACCTCCAATTAGAAATGTAGTATAGTTCTTCTGATTCACTTTGTCGCTTACCCCATGTGTAGAGCATCTTAAGAATCTATGGTTACGACCACTAGCAACTAGCTGTCACTATATGAGTGGTCATAGCCATGGATCTCTTAGCCACTGCAATGCTCTGCACACAGGGTGAGAGACATTGCTAATCAGAAGAACTATACTACATTTATAATTGGAGATATTTGCTAACATTATTATTATTACACCGACTACATATTGGGATAGGATCTTGGAGATGGGAATATCCCTTTAATAAATGTGTTATGTGTACATTGGCATACACATTTATATTTTCCTACTTTTTGTTCTTGATACTTTACAACTCCGTTTACTTTGGCTTTGGTCTCATTTCCTAATTTACTTAAGCTTGTTACTAATTTATATGGAGTCAGAGAAAATTAGTCCATCACTATTTGAATTGCAGGAACCTTTTATAATAACAGGGCGGATACAACATGGGTCATAAATCAGCTTCATCACTCCGATGGTTCAGTTACCATTTGTTAGTGAAATCAATAGGCCTCATGTTAGGTGATAATTGTAGTGTTTTTCACAATTAGAAATTTTTGTAAAATAAGTCCATGTGTTCTGTAAAATTAAAATTGTTCAGCATTACAAAATCATGTTCTTGCTGTAGAATATTTTACATATTATGTACTTGATATTTACAAAGCCCTACGCTTTACTTTTTAGGACCAAATTTCCAACCCAATGTATTTTTGGCTTTCTGAGAGCTTAGCATCTCATCGTATGTGAAAGAACAAAATTGAGCAGCAATAATAAGATGTAAGTAATAAGTCATTTTTTTTAGTTATTTTATGGCAAGTTTACAGTAGTTTTCCATTTTTGTTTTTGTGTTGAGACAATGATGAACATTTAAAATAGCATAAAAATATGTCAAAATAATAGCTATAAAATATTGTGCTTTAAGGAAAATTATTGGTCTGTATTAGTCAATATGACTTCACAGCCTAATTTTTAAGAAAAATACATTTTTATTTCATGTATTTAATTTATTGTCATTAAACTTACACATAATTACTATCGTTATTAAAAAATGAGAGCATATAAAGGGCTGGTCCACTCCAAAGGCAAAGTAATTTTCATTCTAAATCCCTATTTATTTAGGGCCATAGCCTAAACTATTTTCTAAAATACTTGCATTAAAAATTCCCTATCCTCCCCTAACTACACTATGTAACTACTTTTCTACTTTTTTCCCTTAATTCCTTTTTGAACAATCTTCATTTGAGAATCCCAGTTCATATTGAGATACTCAAACCAAGCATCATCAGGGAGTAAACTCTGCGGTCACCGCCGCAGTCCCTGCCCCCTCAGTGATGCTTGTTTCAGAGTCTGGGCTAGTCCCTTAATGATGCGCACAATGACAGCACTCTCTCTGTTGCCAAATCAGATCAGCGGTACCTAGCTGACCACAGAGCCTTGTCAGAATACCCATTGTGCAGAAACAAGCGCTGCAGCTGCAAGTGACATCACTGATCTCTGCTGCTGGGACTAGCCCAGCCAGAGACTTATAATTAATTTAATTTATGATAATAAGGAATATTTTAAATAATTAATATTCAATCTTAATATTAATGTTACCGCTTAAATAAACTGATTACATACAATTAAAATTTTTTAATATGCAATTGTTTTAAAAAGTTGCACCCAATGGGGCAAATCTAGTTGTTTCCAAAATGAAAACTGTGCTGTGATTGGGCAATATTTATTTTAAACAGTTTTGATCATTAAAGCCCAGAGTCCCCATAGCTGTATATGAAAAACCTGTAGGCACTCTGCGTGTCATATCATAGTACGGGGCCTATGAATGGCTCTGTAGAGAAGCAATACTCTTAGAGGATATAAATCCAATGGTAACAAAGCACATTTTTTTCTTTTGAATTTGGTCAGAAAGATAAAGGTTTTATATTCGATCTTTGTAGTCCAAAGATGAGGGTGTTATGGAAAGGGAGAATACCTGGCATTTTTCAAATTTAAGATTTATTGGATTTTTCATATATATATATAATAGTGATTGATATTTGCACAGTAGGTTGAATAGTAAATCAAAGAAATATTTAATGTTACGGCTGACATCAATTATCTGTGAATTTATAAAGTATCTCTAGGGAGATTTCTGGTCTTTATCATATTGCTTTCTAACTCAAGGCAGTTAATCTTGCAGAATGACTCCGTTCAGCATAGTTATCTGTTGTTAATTAAATGGATAAAACTAACAACACATTACTAAATCAAATTCAACAATGTTATGCTTATCTAGTAAAAAAGTAAAAGAATAAATGATCTCTTTTATTTGTTCTTGCTTCAGCGTCATAGTTTCCTCATACTTAGACCAATAAAAATGGCTCCCGAATGTTGTCTTCCAACTATGTGATATCAGCTAGTTCTGTTTTATAGTAAAAGCATCAAAAAGAGAAAATCAATGAGAATAAGTGTAATAAAAAGCAGAAACAAGCTCTCCCTACAAGTTATCTATAAATGGTGAATAATACTACCAACCCTTGACATAGATAGTACATAAAACATATACAGCATATATATATTATGTAACATTAATAATAATTTTACTCAAAATGGAATATATTTTGCACATGAACGTAATTATGGAGGAGTCATTCTTGTCTTTGACCGAACGTTTTGGTAGAATTAGAATTGTTGACACAATCATTTTATTTCTTCTCACCATATTTCGGTTTATTTTTGATTTATATGAGTAACTGATGAACGATTATTGAATTTTTGAACATTTTTTACTTACGTTACTATTATTATTATTTATTATTATAGCGCCATTTATTCCATGGACTTTACATGTGAAAAGGGGTATACATAATAAAGAAGATAGACAATAATTATCATCACCAACTGATACAGGAGAAGAGCGGGCCCTGATAGTGACGATTCATAATCTACAAGGTTCTTATCTGGATACCGGGGGGGGGGGTCCGCTGCAGGAACACACACCGATAACAAAAAACAGGGCTAAAGAGCTTCATGTGAATGGAGCATTGGTCGATCACTCCATTCATTCTTATGGAAGTGCAGCTCTTGGCTATCTCTGGCAGTCATATTAAAGGGAATCTGTCACCTCATTTTTCGCATATAAGATGCGGCCACCACCATTAGGGGCTTATCTACAACATTCTGGAATGCTGTAAGCCCCTGATGTAACCTGAAAGATAAGAACAACAAGTTTTATTATACTCACCCGGGGGGCGGTCCGGTCCGATGGGCGTCGCAGGTCAGGGTCCGGCACCTCCCATCTTCATGTGATGACATCCTCCTCCTTGTTTCTTATTCTCTGCCCTGTTGAGGGCAGAGCAAAGTACTGCAGTGTGCAGGCGGTGGGAAGTGTCAGAGAGGCCCGATGCCTGCGCACTGCAGTATTTTACTCTGCCCTCAACAGGGCAGATCAGTACGCCTGCGCCAGAGCCGCGACAGAAGCAAGGAGGAGGATGTCATCGCATGAAGATGGGATGTGCCGGACCAAGACCTGCAACGCCCATCGGACCGGACTGCCCCCCGGGTGAGTATAATATAACTTGTTTTTTTTCTCTTTCAGGTTACATCAGGGGCTTATCTACAGCATTATAGAATGCTGTAGACAAGCCCATAATGGCGGTGGCCGCATGTTATATGCAAAACATGAGGTGACAGACTCCCTTTAAGAATGAATGGAGCAGCAGTGTGCATTGGCCTCTTCAATGCTTTGGTTCTTGGGATTGATGTGGGTCCAGTGGTTGAACCCCCAGCAATGGAAATAGCATCTCCTTTCCAAACTTGAGAATACACCTTTAATTGTAAGCAGAAAGAAGCGTCAGTACCAATTGCCTGATTTTGCAGTTATCCCTATCTCAGATTAATGGTATGGTTAGAAGACATGTAGACTATGTAGACTGGGACCAAGGACATGGACTTTACCTGTAAACCATCTCGTCCATGCATGGCACGGCAAGCCATGGATCCAGACGGTGTAACAGCACTAGTGCGTCGGGGATTAGAAGATGCTATTTGCAGGACATTTATGAAAGGTAACTTCACTAGAAATGGGATTCTGAAATAACCTCTAAATAGCCAATTGTAAGAACATGTCAATGCCATACATTATGTACTGTGGCTTGTTTGCGGTCACTTGGCCGTGAGATGTTTGCAGGTCCTTGTGGATTATTTTTTGTGCAGTAAGGCAAAATTGATTATTTTTGGAAGATCAATGGACTTTAAAAGGCAAATCCAGGGAAATATGGACCTATCATCAAAGTATTTTCATCATACTTCTAGAGTAAAATACATCGAAGAGTCACATTTTTTGCGCAACACAAAGTTGTTAAAAAATGTGGCAACTTTTGGCATTTTTACGTCAGAACCGCCAAAGTGGTCAAAGTATAGATGGGACAGGCCATGGCGAAGCTCGCCTAACAAGTTCTGCAGAAGTTACATCACCTTAGTGGCGCCAGAAATGTATGTTAGTCAATGACTGGAGTAACATTTTTGATGAGGTGCACACCAGCCATAAGATGCACCAAAATGATTTAGTGGTGTACGCATGTTAATGAATTAGATATCATCTTATTCCTGCACACCCTTCATTAAGACTGGCATATTTCACGCCACTCTTAAAGAACATGGCCTGATGTCTTCTGATATTCCATAGGTAAAGGTGAGCTGGGCAATGCAGGTGGTCTCAGATTACTACATAGAGCTTTCTACAAGGCAAGGTAGCTAAACATTTTAAGCAAAGAGCCATTCATATCAAGGACATCTTTCAAGTTACATATGTATATGTAAGATTATTCTGAATGGATTTCTCATATTACAGCTTTAAAAATCAACAAAAATTTATGAAAAAATAATCTTATAGGAAAACCATCTTTGTCGCCCATAGCAACCAATCACAGTACAGCTTTCATTTTACTTGAGCATTATAAGAAACAATAGCTGAGTTCTGATTGGTTGTTATGGGCAACAAAGACAGGTTTTCTTTATTAACAGCTTTAAAAAAGGATACCCAAAACATTAAGGAAGTCATCTATGTTTTAAAATTGTTACAAAATGTCTTCCCTTACCCTTCAGTCTCAAATTACATCTGCACCAAGGATTCTCTTTAGGCTAGGGTCACACGAGCGTATAAAAAATCCAACAGATTTTTGTTCAGAAAAGTGGAACATTTTTTTTCTCATTATCTGTGTGCAGTCATTTTTTTTTCTCAGCAGCTATTAATCATTTACAGGACCATTCACAGTTTCCTATGTTACACGATTGTAATGTATGCCGTACTGTGGCTCCTTATGGCATCAGATTTTTTTCTCACGCCCATCCGAATTTGAAGTGAAAAATCAGATAGCACTTGTCCAATTTATATGATGGCGTGCGCGAGCCCTTAAAGTGAAAACCACAATGTAGCTCTGGGTCAGGCTCACTACAAATACCAAGGAAGGGTCGGACAGACCCTACTGATTTGTAGGGGTCCATTGAGTTCTGTCACACTTTCTGCTTGCAGTCTCTGTCAGAATTTCTCGTATCATATTGAAACTGGAGAAAGGTGAAGTGAATCCACGCTGCCAAAAGTATAAGATGCACCAGGAGACTGTGGAGATGTAAATGCATTTTTTATTTACCAACGCGTTTCGAAGAACACCTGCTTCTTCCTCAGGACAAACCACAATAATAAAGAAGGAGGGAGTGTAAGAGGGTGGGTAAGAAAGTAAAAAAATATATAACAAATATAATAAAAAATTGATTTTTTATTCCAATCCATTTTTCTTATATTCTTATATTTATATTTTTATATATATTTTACTCTCTTATTTCTCTCCTCCCGACCCTCCTTTTTGCCTATTCACATCAAACTTATCATTAATCGAGCTCATATGCTTTCTTACATTATTTCATTACAATGATGTGGTAACCCGATGTAATAGGCCAAATTACCCTCCGACCAGATATAGTTTGGTCCAGGCCAGAGTATACCCCGGCCTGTTACACCGGTCATATGATTTTAGAAGGCCGTTATTGCGCGCCTCTTTTTTAATGTTATCTACTTATTCTCACATCTTGTGAGCTGTACTTTTATTATTGAGGTTTGTCCTGAGGAAGAAGAAAAGAAGCAGGTTTTCTGCGAAAACTGCATTTACATCTCCACTGTCTCGGATTTATCTCCACCTTTCTCCTGATTCCATATGATATACCGTTTTGTGGAAGCCAAATTTTTCAAGCTAACATGGGGGTTGTGACTTTCTCAACCTTTTCAGGTGAGCATTTTCTCTGCCTCTGTTCCTCATTTTAACCCAGATAAGACCCTATTGCGCTCATTATCTGTACAGTTTTTTGTTACAATTGGAGTTTCTCATATATCTTTCTGCAATGAAAATGGCTGTCATTACAGCTTCTATGAAACTCTTCACAGAGTTCTAAAGTAATGCTTAATGGCAAACCTGGCTCAGGCCTTTAGCTCAATGACCTCCATTTAGGGTTGACTTATCCGGAACATTATGTTAATAATCTCGCCCGCAGTCTGTAGTAAAGTGAGGAGCACATGCCTGTCTCCAGCACAAATCAGTATGGTGCTGCAGTGCTTTTATGTCAAGGGTTGTGACATTTGCAGAGACACATTGTGGGCTGTGAGATCGCACTAAGGCATAGAAAAGTACGGTAAATTGTGATGTTCAGTTATTCTTTTTTAACTGCATAGTGCATCGAATGTTTTTAACTCAAACAGCTGCTGTTCATCCTTTTCTCCTGGTAAAATAAGATGTACAAACCATCAACCTCAAAAACTTAACATTTTTAAATGTTTTTCTACATCATAATGTCCGACTTAACAAAGTTTTCAAGTTAAGACTCTGTTCACATTAAAGGGGTATTCCCATCTCCAAGATCCTATCGCAATATCCAGTAGGTGTAATAATAATATTAGCTAATACCTCCAATTAGATATGTAGTATAGTTCTTCTGATTCATTATGTCACTTACACCATGTACAGGACATTTACGTAGCTTTGCTATTCATGATTACGACCACTAACAACTAACTCATTGTCACTATATGAGTGGTCATAACCATGGCGACTACTTCAATGCCCTGCACATGGGGTAAACAACATAGCAAATCAGAAGAACTATACTACATTTGTAATTAGAGGTATTTGCTAATATTAGTATTGCAACATCTACTACATACAGTATTAGGATAGTATCTTGGAGATGGGAATACCCCTTTAATTACCCCACATTAAGCACATGCAGTATGCTTTCCAATTGTATATGCTAAAGATAGTCATATACAGCAGCTCCATTTATCATACAGATGGCCAAAGCATCTCCTTTAAAATTTATCAGATCTGTATACCTTTTTTTTAGCTGCACACAAAACTGTTGGGATCTTCGGGGCAGGCGCCGGCAACTTTCACTCCAGTGACCTTCGGTGTGTGTGCCGATAATGTGCTCTCCCCACTTCCAACCTGCATAGTCATCACCATGTACACATGGTTCCTAGCGATGACTGTGCAGGAAGTAAGTGTGTAGAGCATATTATCGGGACGCACACAGGAGGTCACAGTGACTCCCCAGTGCCTGCTCAGAATATCCCCGAATGCAGCGTCCACAAAAAGAAGGATGAGGTATGTATTTCTGAGGGAGCACAGGGCGCAGGTGCAGGATTCAGGGGCCGTAACTGACGCTGTTGGGGAGTAAGTGTTACAATGAAGACAAGATGCTGGGATTTCTTTCAGGAATAAGTGCAGCTCACCGTTATAGACATCCTTAGGTGTTCGGAAGACAGGAAACGCTGTGTCAAGGCATAGAGCAATCACAAAACAGAAGAAAATCCAACTCAACGAACTTGTGAACAAACTTGATTACAAACATGATTAAGTGTGAGTAGTCATCTGAATCGCGTCGATGTCGCATACCATGTAACCAACATCGCTGATGCTGTTTTATCCTCTACTGAGCACTTTCAGTGAATAAAGAAAGTTTGTTCACAAGTTAATTGAGCTGGATTGTCAGGAACGGCACACAGACGGAGGCCCGGGGAATCACGGCTTAGGATCCCACCACTGCCGCCAATATGTTGAACGCAGGGATTTATACTTATCCCACTTCCCAGTTCCACTTAGGAACTTGTAGCTCTCCGGTGCCCCCTTACCCTCAGGTCAGGCAGGGAACTGCACCTAGGATAATTAGTCGCTGGATGGGCCGCTTGGACGTGTGCTGGCTATTGGGCACGCTGCAGTGAAGGAATTATAACTACTTCTAGCCACAGCCAGGCAATATGCTTATAAAACCCGCTCTGTCACTGCCAGCGATACCTGAAAGCCCAGCACACACACACTCGCTAGCTGCCACCAGCCTCTGGGTCTAGAATGTGGGGCAGAGGCCACCCCAATATAGTAGCTTATTATACGTCAGGCACGTGCAAATTCGTTATAGCACATAGAGAAACGAACTAGTAATTTTATAGTTTTACTCCAAAAAAGTTAGGCAGTGTTTATAAAGATTTAAAAAAAAGGTTTTACAAAAGTGAGACAATTAAAAGAATATGTACAATACGGTTACAAAATAAAAGGGGTTAACATAAAGAAGAGATCAACTTAAAGTTCTTAAATCATTGCAGGCAAGCCATGCGGTTGGGGAATGGGCGACACGTCACAATGCATAACAGACATGCTCTGCATCTGGTGTCCAGGACAGATCTGATGCAAAATTACCTGGCCCTGCCTTATAGACCTCTGGCCGTGACATCGTTAAAGGGGCTGAGTTGCCAGGGTCCTCCCCTTGCCTCTGAGTTGTAGTTTTGGTTCTGAAAACTCATAACTATCATAACTCTGAGATGACTAGCCTGATGAAGAGACCTGAGTAGTCTCGAAAGCTTGCAATTTGTTACCATCTTTTCAGTTATTTTTCTATCTACTGGCTAACACGGTACAAAGATACACATCTTTCCTGAAGAAAATTTAGGAATTCATTGAACTCTGCGAATTTGAACAATTTGATATTTCATTTAATTCGAGCCACCTAATATGGCCTCTGTCATTTTACACATTGCAGAAAATTGCATTAGCCAAAGAAAGATCACATGACCTCGGTCAGACTTCCATATAATGCCCTGCAGGTATCACATCACAAGGTATAGCACAGCCAATCAAGAGAGACTCTCATAGCCTGTACGAAAGCAGTAGAGAGAATGCAAGCAGTCATTTTGTGGTGAATCTGGATAACAAGACGATGTCACAGTTCATAGCATAGCCATAGAGATAGGGAGAGAAAGCCATAAAATACTGCAGAAACTGATAAAATAGTGTCTGACGGTACAGCAATGAAGAAGATTAGTGTGTGAGGAAAAGAGAATACTGTCATACACATTTTTCAGAGAATTTGGAGTACTTTCAATTAATCACAAATCAAATCCCCTGGGGATAGAATGAGGTGAATCTGATAAATTAGAATTTCAAAAGATATACTGATATCATGTTATACTAATTCAATATAGCCTAGTGTTATCCAGTAAAAACTTGGCTCACAAATTACATCCATCACATCTATTCAAAAGAAAACAATATACAACTTAATACATGTTTTTTTTCATAATGTTGGAGTTTAAGTGCAATGGAAAAATCTGAAAAATGCCAATTTTTCAGATGTTTATTACTCAATTTAAAATTTTATGAGTAGTTAGAAAAGGTAGCAAAATTAATGAATTGCAATACCCCATAACATGTGGAACTGTTTTATGACAAAAAAGCAGGCCCCCTTTTTGTTATCTCAGACAACTTCTTTAAGTTGAGTTGTATCATGAGTAGATGATTGTTGACTGGTTATTACTGATGACTGACCTGCATAATGTTCAACTATTTAAATGTGAATTCTAATGTTAATTATGTTCACCGTTTTGTTTTGTCTTTTTTTGTCATCACAGGATCCCCTCTAAAGTTAGTATCTCCAAAACAAGACTGTGATGAAGCAAAGTCCGAAAAAGTTTTAGACAAAGGTAGCGAAAGTGGAACATCATGTAATGAACTGTCTACATCTAGTTGCGATAGCCAGTCAGAAGCTAGCACCCCACAAGAAAATACATCTGTGCTCCAGCAATCAAGTTCCCATCAACCTAGCACCCTGACATTGGATCGGCAATCAAAAAAGAATCAAGTCCAGTGGGTTCCACCAGCTGATAAACGTAGGAACAGCGAACTCTTCCAATCACTGATGAGTAAATCTAGAGATAACAACCTTTCTAAAAGGAAAGTCAGTGAGAAACCAAGCATCGAAGAAGAAATGAAAAAATGTATACAAGAATTTAAAAAAATCAAAATTCCAGATTACTTTCCAGAGAAAAAACGTCCATGGCAGATGGAATTATTAGAAAAATATGATTTATAGGAATCTCCTCTGTACCATTCAATAATATGTGGTTTGTGTGTTCCTCTACTGAACTCCCTCGCTTTCACAACCTACTTGATGTATAGAATTTTGAGCATATGAATTTATAAGGTGTAATTATGTGACAATTAAAAATAACATCAGTTCTGAAACAGAAACTGTCATTTTCCACAAGACGAAATCCTGGTGATAAGAAATTAGAAAATACCGTGCATGTCTTCAAGGGACCACTTCTACTGGCAAACTTTTGTCAGATACCTTTTCACTCCTGTATTAAATTTTTTGTGAAAACATTTATTATAATAAAATAATAGTTATAGTATTAACATCAGTAGCATACCTACCAACAATCTCTTTCATCTCACGACTGTCCCTTGACCTAGAAAGAAGAGCATATTCTAGTTTACAGACGTCTATGTGATCTGTAGGTGTTTCTAGGCGGAAAGGAGGAGGCTCTTCAAAGCCCCTTAATTTTGGAATCAAAGATTGGGAGGTGTGCAGTAGATTTTACCAACATGAATTTCTCGAATAAATGTAAATGCAGTAAAATATTTAGTTTGCATGACCACCATCTCAGAAATAAAACACAAATGCAACTTCATCTCGTCCTTTTTATTCTTTTTTTTTCTTTTGATTCTTCATTCTCTTTTGAATAACTTATGGTCTATGAAACAGGATATATCATTTAGAATATTTTGGAGATTTATTAGATCTGACTTTGTATAAAGATGTATAAATTGCTTCCCAATGTTTTACATGTTTTCTCTCTAATCCTAGATTCTTGCATGAAGTGGTTTCTTAAAAGAAAATACATTGCATATGTGAAGCATAAAATATTTGATTGGACAGAATCCCATATAATTACATTATGTCAAGATCAAGAGCTTGACAAAGTGAAGAGCACTGGTCACAACAATTATTGCACACTATACAGTAAATCTAAATAAAATCAATATTTGGTGGGACCACCCTATTCCTTCAAATCAGCATCAATTACTCTTGCTTACAGTTTGAAGAAACTCGTCAGGGAGGTTGTTCCAAACATTTTGAAGAACTAATCACAGATCTTCTGTGCATAAAGGTATCTTCAGGTAATCCCAGACAGACTTGAAGATAAATACATCAGGGCTCTTTGGGGTCATATCATCGCTTTCAGGACTCCGTGTTCCACTTTACTGAAGATTGTTCTTAATGACATTTCCTGTGTGTTTGGCGACATTGTCCTCCTGCACAATAAATTTGGAGTCAATCATATGCCTTGATGGTATTGTATAATGGATACTTATATTTCTCAGAATTGACATAATAAATTTTGACCAAATCCCCAACAATTTGCAGAAATGCAGCCCCAAACTATTAAGAAACCTACAGGACATCTTGCTTCACTATTGCCTGCAGACACTGCATTGCCCGATAGCGAAAAACTGCCTTTTTTACTGATGGCACTACTGCACATGATCAGATTTTAAAAGAAGTAAGCATTATGTATAAGGTTTTTTGGCTGCGTCTACGACTTAAATGTTGCCCATTTCTTGGTGCTTTTCAAAAGAACTTGCAATGCAAATCTCAAAACCCAGTCTGCTTTGAAATGTGTGCCTGGGAAGGACCTTGCCCATGCAGTTGTTTTTGTGCTCATTTTTGACCACTGTAAGACTGGTGATAGAAAACTGTCTTCTATGTCCTTTATGGTAGAGTTTGGCTGTTTCTCATCCACTTATAAACCTCTGAAACAGATGTTTCAACCTACATAAATGAAATTGATGATCGTTATCACCTGTTTGGAATAATTGGTTACTCATACACCTGACCTGACAATAATCCTACAAAATCCCTAACCTAAGAATTGCTGCTGTTTTGAAAGCTTAGGGTGGTCACACCAAATTTTGATTTGTTTCATTTTTCTTTTGGTAATTCACTTTGCATTTTGTTAATTGATAAAAATAAACTATTAACACTTTTATTTTTAAAATAATTTTTACTTTGCAGCATTTTTTCCACATATGTCTGGAGCTTTTGCACAGTACTGTAATTGCTAGATTGGAAAAGTTAAACAAATGCATCTGACATTTGCCGTACCAAAGGCAAATCTAGATTTTCCTGCACCTTGGGCAAAAATGTACTCCCTCCTATACACAGTGTAAATGGTTTAAGTAGTCTTCATGTGACTGCATATATGCAATTTGCCAACTTACAGTCACAAGCCAACTAGCTGCTCTTCCTATTTCTCTCAATGTTCAGTGAAAAACTGCAATCCCTGTTACATTGAGAGAAACAGGAAGAGAAGCTAGATGGCACATGACCATAAGTATGAAAATAACATATGAGTGGCCGTGTGATAATCACTAGAATTGGTAAGCAGAACCAAATACTGTTAGTGAGTATATTAGAAACTGTTAGCATTTGTCATGCTACAGTGCTGAATTTTATATAACTAATTTTCCTAACATAAATACAGATGTAGTAACCCTTAACTTGTCAGATGACAAAAGATTTTATTAGCATAGCCATGCATCACGATATCTGACAAGTTATGGATTGCTACATATGTATATAATCAAAACCAAAACCCGTACAGGAATAAAACATCACAACCACAAAC
>VIAB01002156.1:92525-104136 GCA_009801035.1 Oophaga pumilio | reverse complement strand
AAAAAAGCACAATATGGTGATATTTGGACATTTTATGATAAAGAACAATACAGCAACAAATTACAGTTCATATTGAATTCACCATTTCTTATGTTTTTCGCTATTGCACTGCTAGAAGTACAATTTTAGGATCTGTGGTGATAAGTAAAATATAGTCTTCAATACTTCAACAAACTGAGGAGTGACTGGTAAAAAGAAAGAATGATAAAAGGTTTAGGAGTAAAAAAAAAGTCATCCCAAATAGGTCACCAGCCTAGACAGCAAAAATCATGAATTAATTCATACCTCTGGCATAAAAAGCTTATGGTAACAACTAAAGGTCTGTTCTGTGATTTGCAGAGTGTTCCTTCCTCTACCAGAGGGATACCATCTGAATACTCAAGAAAAGGGATTCGGAGGTGCCCTGGACAGATACATTAAGTCGTGCAAGAAAAAAAAAAAAAAAAGAGTAACGATCCTTTCCGACGGTATGTGTATTTTCAAAAGGGCCACAAAAAAGTAGTCAATTATGTTATTGTAAGTAAACAAATAAAGTAGCACTCTGTAGCGCTATAGCATGCAAACATGAAATATGAATTGCATTACTGCACTAGGAAATATGGAAGATTGAGAATAATTTGCGCATAAATTGGCCAATTCTTGTGTACCCGGCAGCCACGATAAGGCGATTCTCGTTGCTGGGAACCTATCTAGTTACAGCAGGATCCTACCTACCCATAAAGATGTAGAGTTTAGTCTAGGAGAGGATTCACATTAGGCAGGTCCCAGCATCGAGAATCACATTATCGTGACTGCCAGGTACACATGAATTGGCCAATTTATGCGCAAAGTATTCTCAATGTTTCATATTTCTAGTGCAGTAATGCAATTCAATTTTAAGATTTCATGTTTGCATGCTATAGCGCTACAGAGTGCTACTTTATTTGTTTAGTTGTATATGGAGATGGCTACTCTTAGTAAGCACCTGTTTACACCTGATTTCTGTCTGGAAGTGATGGTCAGTCTTTTGATATTTATATAACGATGTTATTGTGTTGGGCGGCAAAAACAACACTCAAGGATTAAAGGAAAGAAAACAGAGCTCAAAGGTTCATACTTTACACTCTGTTCATCTTAAACATTTTAATACATCTGTCAGATTGAAATTTGTTTTCTGAGGATTCAGTTGGAAGCCCCAAGAAGAAGCTCAACTGCAGTGTGACCATCCCCAAACAACTACAAGCCAGCTTTCCTGCATCACTGCCTTCAATTATCTTTAGAAGATGATCGGTCACACTTTTTGTTACTTTATTGTGCATTATATTACAAAAGTTTACTTATTCAGACACTGTCCAATCAAGGCTGACAATGTGACATCCTATTGATAATAGGAATGGCAATGTCAAGTTGCAAGAACAGGTACATCAGCATTATTATATTAGGAATGCCAGGATTTACTAAAACGAACAGGTCAAAAGAGTGGACATGTCCTTTAAAACAATGTTTCTTCCCTTTAGAGTTCTTTTAAAAATAAGCCTAAGATGAGTCTAAATGGCGGTAAGGGCACATGTATTGGATGTAGTGGTGGCAAATCTGCACCATGTTTCAATTTAACCCTATACACTGACAGGGTGAAATCTGCAGTGAAGATAAGCCATCAGCAAAAATCTTGACCCGCTACCAGTAATTGGGTTTATCTAAACTGAATCCGTAGTTATGTTGTACTCTTATTTCCGATTCCTGTCCCATTACTTTTTTTTTTTCTTCCTTGGTTGAAACTTTAAAAGTTGTGATGTGACAAGGCAATGTCATAATAAGGCAATTATTTCTTTTACACAAGTGAAACATTGAGGAGTCCTATACTATTATCTTTTATGCTTTCCACAAGTTTTGAAAACTGCTAATAAAGAGGAGAAAGATTTGTCAGAATTTAAAGATAAATTAGAAAGTTTCAGATATTAGCAAGACTTCACCAATGTTTTATAAAAAAAAAAGGAGGTCAAAAGCAGAGCTGCCTTATTCTTTATACTGACATCTCAGCGTTTCCTTTCTGAATATTGTCTAGGAATGGATTTCTAACACTGAACATTTATGCAAAGATAGCTTAAAAAATATCAATGGGTAATATTTATACTAACAGTAATACTCCTATGGCAATGTTAATGCAAACTTTGATCTGATATTCAAGGGAGACATTATGGGGCACGAGCAGAAATACTACTTTTATAGGTCACCTTCTATTGTGTATTTAGACTACGCTACTAGTTGAAATAATACCACCAGACATGTCTGCAATGATTTTATGGACACTTCACGTAAACACCTTCAAAAGTTTGGCCTTGGGGTTGTGTGAAGAAGAAAACACACCCAACTTCTAAGTAGTCTCAAGCGCAGTCTTTGATGGTGAGGTCTGGGCTGCACTGTTTTTGGAGCACATCTTGAACATCACAACATAGTGCTTAGAGTCATTATTTAACTGTAGTATCAGGTTTTTTTTAAATTGTCAAACATTGTCTAGAGGGTATCCTTGTCCTCTGAGGTAATAACATTTGTTTGTACTCATCAGGATTCATTTTCTTCAAATGAAAACTAATCAATCAATCAATCAACTTTAGACGTCGTTCTACATCCCAAGCTTTTTCTTAGAACATGCAGAACTGATGATGGAATTCAGGGTTTGTAGAGTATGTGCAACAGTGAATATACTGCCCCTCATGACTGCCAAAAGGTGACTAGGGACCTGCGCCACCCACCACCAACAGTTGGAAGATATTAAGGGATTTTTTTTTCCTAAATTGATTTTTTTTAGTTTATTTTTGTCAGTAATTGCCATGTTTCATAGATAATCATATAATAATTTTACAATTTTCTCATCTGCCAATACACTCCTTCCTTCAATCTTCCCTCTATGAGGGGCTCTTCTGGGCCCTTTTCCTGCTGTCCTATGCACTTGTCTGACTGTATCAATGCAGCTTCTCAATGAAGACGTCAGGCCAGGAGAATTAAACATTGGAGTTTTTGACATTCAATGTTTGATTGTTTTGTGCCCGCTTCTAATAACATGGACTGCCATTCACATTTAACTAATTAACAGCCGCGGGTGGATCGCGATTCCACCCACGGTTGTTGCGGGCACATGTCAGCTGTATATATCAGCTGACATGTGCCCGGAAAGGCGCGGGATCAGAGCCGAAGCCACATAAAACAGGGGGAGTCCGACGTGGGCGTATTATTATGCCCTATATCGGAAAGGGGCTAAAGGTGAGGTAGAGCCTTTAATAGTTATAAATAGTTATACTGTAAACACACATACACTCATCACGATTACCTGGTGGCCTGGTATGCTTGTACTCCAGCTTGTGCTGTGGATTTTTCCTAAAATGGAAAACATTTATATTATTATGACACCATTTAGAACCTCTCAGTACATAAGGTAATGAAGACAGATCAACCACAATCTCATCAGCACACGCTCAGTCATTAGGTAAACAGCGTGAGAATAACTGCACAGTCATGTACCTAGAAAAATAATAGAAATACTTTATTAAAAGGGCTTTTCTACAGAAAAGGCAAAAACATTTTTAAAAACGGTTCAGACTGATTACAAAAAAGAAAAAAAAAGAGACATACTGCCAGAGTTTAATATTGCAGAAGATTGGATTAAGACATGATACGTATCAGACTGTGCTTTGTTTCTGTGATACAAAGTGTACAACAGTTTCAAGAGTGTACCAGTCTCTTTGGTCAGGTAAAGAACACCAATCAGACTTTGAAGTGCACAGACCTTAAGCAACCTGGTTTCTATACTCGCCTACACGGTCTATAACAACACATAGAGAAATCTGAGAGGAGGAGATTCGGCAGTCACCTTCTCTGTGATGTACCTTTTAAGGGAATCTGTAATATTCTTTCAGTCCCGGGGATGCATCGGCACAGCTTCAGCAGCTAGAGCACGTAGCAACTCAGCCCGCTTCGGTGAAACTAATAATCCTTTCCTCCGTATCCTCCTAAACTAGCGATACAAGTATACAGTTGGGGAGGCTGAGCTGTCATTTTCTAAACCCAGGGTGTCTCTTGTGAAGCATGCTGCCTCTTACTCAAGCAAGGGTATCTAGGTAAACCATGAAATGTCAATCTTGCAAAATATCCCCTCTCCCCAATGAGTCAGAACCCAAAACAAATGCTTTTCTACCAGTGTGAATGGTCAGCTACGGGCATCATTTATTATTATGCTTCGTTTATATAGCGTCATCATATTCCACGGCGCTTTACAGACATTATCATCACTGTCCCCAGTGGGGCTCACAATCTACATTCCCTATCAGTATGTCTTTGGCGTGTGGGAGGAAACCCACGCAAACACGGGGAGAACATACAAACTCCTTGCAGATGTTGTCCTTGGTGGGATTTGAACCCAGGACCCCAGTGGTGCAAGACTGCAGTGCTAACCACCGAGCCACCGTGCTGACCACTGAGCCACCGTGCTGACCTGTATTTAAAAGTCACTTTAATTAAGGTCACAACATTTTCTTAAAGCAAAAATGACATAAAATTGTAAAAATATTGTTGATATTAGATTCCATTTAAGGGTTGCATGTATTTGCTGGCTTTTAACCAGGTAGAGGCATGTTTGATAAATATTAGGTTTAGGTATCAAAGAAAGGTACGACTTGCCGCAGCTGGTGGCCTCTCATGAATTGTAACTTAATTTTCTAAGTATATTCTACAGTACATAGCATTTAATGCAGCCTAAATTCCATATATTCAATGTCTGCATACATCTTAGCACTTAGAGTGCTGCTGTATTCTTTTGTCTATCATGTAATAATAGCAGCTTCAACCTGTTCACACTTGCTTTATTCTGTTTAAAGATGCTGCTAAGGTTTTTGTTTTTTGTAGTACATGTTGAGATTTTTTACAGAGCTATACAATTGCTTTTTGCTTTAACTGGATTAATAAGGATTAAAAAAAGAAATACAAAAAAAAAAATGGTGCTAGGGGGATATATGCAATGGTATCCTTAGTGATGCTGAAGTGGAGAAGTGGAAGAGTAGATATATATATTTTTGTTTTTTCCTTTTAATCATATGGGACCATCTACCATTACGCTAATGTGAATAATTATTAAAGAAAATATATACTGTGTAGGCTGTAGCTGGGCATAAGACGCCAAACATAATGATCTAGTGATCATGAGCATTTCTTTTCTAGAGAAATTAGTAATAATAATATAATAATAATGTCTATTTTAAAGACTTTGAGATCTTTAAAGCCCTTCAGAAAGTACTTGATGAAGCAGAGGATGATGATTAATACACTTCACAATTTCACATTAATACACAGACTAATTGTAATTTAAAAAAACATACACTGCTTTATACAGAGCCTTTAATTATAAGCAGACTCCAGAGTCAAGTAGCCGAATGACAACAAAATCAGATATCGAGATGAACTCTGAATTTTTAGTAGACAGGAAAACAAGCCTATGGTTAAAGAAATACTTTGGGTTTTGAAGGCTCTGGCCTAAAGATGAGTGTATCCATTTTTGGGACTCTGATCCGGCGTCCCACGAATCTCCTACCTTCCGATGCGGCATTTTGGAAAGGCGCAATGTCATCTATGTGATGTGATGCACAGATGATGCCGCGCCAGCCCTGGCTAATCAAAAGCCAAGTCGGGAAAGCCAGAAGGCAAGAGATGTGTGAGACTCCCATCTAGCCACTAGGTCCATCTGAGCAGGATGCTGGACCGGACTCCCGAGAGACGATCAGCTCATCATCAATCAGTGGAGTATATAAGTATACTCAGTTGATTTCTGTGATCTCATGATGTGGTTCCCCTGAGGATTACATGCGCGTATGTTCTCTGAAAGGGATTACCATCTAAATTACCAGAAATTTCTCTACGATGAAACTGCATGGACTGCACAACTGAGATTCTCCACAAAGGAAAAACAGATGATCCTATCACAGATAATGATGATGACTGCACAGCTCCTATCAGTTAGGATTTCGAGAATGACAGCTCAGCCTCCCTGACTGTATACTTACCGGTACACAGCTAGTGTATGAGAATACAGAGGAAAGTATTATCAGTTTCAACAAAGCAGGCTAAGTTTGTACTAGCTCTAGCTGCTGAAATACTGCTGATGCATCATGGAGGAAAAAATGCTGGGGGAAATCTGGGAATCCAGATTGTGTGTGAAGAAAAGCAAGAAGCTGGACTGAATGGAAGTCAGGGAAGTACACCATATGTAAAAGAAAGGCAGTGTAATATTTCAGGGCACATGGGCATGCATGGAGGATAATTTCTGGACTGCATCTTTAAGGAATATCATAAATGGCATAAGTTGAGCAAAGCGATATACAAGCCTGTACTCCTTATCAGTCAGGTCAGCATCCCGGGTGCCTCTTGTGATTTATAGGCCCTGCAACAGAATGACTTTTCAAGACCTATTTATCATTAAAAAAAAAACTCTTGCTATTACAGGGCTTTATGACTTCTCAGGATCGTTTGGCTTTCAGTGGTCTGAATTCTGAGGATTACAAGTTCTGATATGCACCAGTTTATGATTTAACCTTGTTTCAGCAAGTGTTATGCTGAAGGTTGAGGTCATTTTTAGGACTGCCTTAGGTGTTACTATAGGGACTTGGAAGACAACGAAAACCATTTACACGAATTGCAAGATTCCACCCACCTTGAGTGATGGGAATGTGAATGGATGTTCTTCACTTTTTTGCACATGTGCAACCTTCATATAGGGCCCATCGGCATTCTGCCAAGAGCTGGTGTTTTAACCTTGTATCAGTAAGCATGCCCTGCTTATAGTAACGCCACAATTTTATGTCTTTTTCAATGATTTGCTTTACGTTGTTTCATGCTACTGGCTCTCTAACATAAAATTAATCTGAATAAAAGCAGTTCAGTGCCTTTAATATGCAGACAAGTGCAATGAACGTCATTTTCAGTAATGAAATGGATCGACTTGAAAAGAAAAGGCATTTTATAAATTTGTTCTAAAGTTAAATTATTTCTATGAATGTAACCAATTCCCATACTACTCACCACAGTGAAATATCCAGTAATGGATATAAACATATACCGTAAGTTATTTGACTCACGATAGCTTTATAATTAAAGGGGTTTCCTGGTTTTATTTTTATTTTTATCCCACAGGCTTCCTCAACCTAAAAAGTAGAAAACAGTCATCTCTCTGCCAATCGACATAGGTCACTTTCCATCTGCTTTCTCGCAGCTCTCTAGTAATTGACCTTATAACGGCAGTACAAGCAGGAGCCAGATGGGGACACTTGCAGAACTTTTTGCGAAATAAAGATTGAACCAAAGAGGTTTCAATAGCTCAAGTCAAAGAGAAGATTTGCCTGGAAGTGGGACATTGAGACGCAGAAATCGGGAACAAGAATACTGTGGAGGATGAAGCCAAGGAACAAATTTACCTGCACTGAATGTTAGGAGACGCAAGCTGGCTTTACAACCATAAAATATTTTAATACTGGGTCTTTGATTATTGAATATATATATAGAGACAGTAGGAATATTGCACATTAGGGTATTTTCAGCACAAAGACGTCTCACTTTAAGATTACTATAAAATCATAGAATGTTAGTGTTGGAAGGAACCTCAAAGGTCATCGTGTCCAAACCTCCTGCAGCGCAGGAGTCACCAAACCATCTCAGACAGATGTCTGTCCAGCCTCTGTTTGAAGACTTCCATTGAAGGTGAACTCGCTACCTCTTGTTGCAGCCTGTTCCACTCATTGATCACCCTCACAGTCAAAAAATGTTATTCTATTATCTAATCTGTATCTTCTCCCTTTCAGTTTCATTCCATTGATTCTCATGTTTCCATATGCAAATGAGAATAAGGAGGATCCCTTTACCCTGAGACATTCCTTCAGATATTTGTAGACAGCTATTAAGTCTCCTCTTAGGGTATGTTTCCACAGTCAGGAAACATTAGCTGCGGATTGAACGCTGCGTCCTACTGCAGCGTTTATTCCGCAGCAGCCAGATGTTCCTGCATAGTGGAGGGGTCTTTATGAAATCCCATCTCCACTATGCGTCTGATTACGCGGGTGACACACCCGCTAAACCGGACATGTGGCGGGTCTTTTAAGATCGCAGCATGTCTATTTATCTTGCGGCGACGCTCCATCTCTGCAAGGTAAATAACACAGTCCTATGTAGGGGTGCAGCGATTCCAGATGTGTTCATTGAATCACCGCGCGTTCAGAAGGGGGCGGAGCGGGGTTTCCACTCCATCCAAAGCGCATTGATTCTGGACCGTGGAGCCATACCCTTAGCCTTTTTTTTTACAAGCTAAACATTCCCAGATGCTTTAACTGTTCCTCGTAGGACATACTTTGGAGTCTGCTCACCATACTAGGAAGCTCGTTTCTCTGAACTTGCTCCAGTTTTTCAATGTCTTTTTTTAGAATGTGGTGCTCAGAACTGGACACAGTATTCCAGATGAGGCCTGACCAAGGAGGAGTATAGCGGGATAATTACTTCACGTGATCTAGAATCTATGCTTCTCTTAATACATCCTAGAACTTTGTTTGCCTTTTTTGCTGCTGTATCACACTGTTGACTCATGTGCAGTCTGTGATCTATTAGTATACCCAAGTCTTTTTCACATGTGCTGTTGCTTAGTTCTATTTCTCCCATTCTGTAGATGTAATTGTCGTTTTTCTTACCCAGATGTAGAATCGTGCATTTCTACCTGTTGAATACCATTCTATTAGTCGCTGCACATTGTTCAAGCTTCTCCAGAGCCGTCTGAATACTCTCTCTTTCTTATCTAGTGTTATCTATCCCTCCTAGCTTTGTATCGTCTGCCAATTTGATAAGCTTACCTTCTGGTCCCTTATCTAGATCATTTATAAAAATGTTGAATAACACTGTGGCCAGGACAGAGCCTTGTGGTACTACTTGAAACACTCTTCCAATTGGATATGCAACCATTTATTACTACTCTTTGAGTATGACGACTGAGCCCGTTATGAATCTACCTACCCGTAGCCTTGTCAATCCCATAGTTGGTAATTTTTCAATAAGGATACATTATCAAATGCTTTTCTGATGTTAAGATATACTATATCTACCGCATTTTCCTGACCCACCCAGTCAGTGATTTCTTTTTATGATAGAATTAGATTAGTGTGGCCTGACTTGTTTGCTACAAATCCATGCGGGCTCTGGTTAATTACAGACCCATCCATGTTTCATCTTCAATGCCATTGCTGATGGAAGGAGCTTTGCACTCAAAATCTCATGATACATGGCCCCATTCATTCTTTCTTTCTTGTACACGGATCAGTCGTCCTGGTGCCTTTGCAGAGAAACAGCCCCAAAGCATGATGAAGCAACATGCTTTACAGTAGGTATGGTGTTCTTTGGATGCAACTCGGCATTCTGTCTCCTCCAAACAACGAGATTTGTTTCTACCAAACAGTTCTACTTTGGTTTCATGAGACCATATCACATTCTCCCAATACTCTTCTGGGTAATCCAAATGCTCTCTAGCTAACTTCAGACGTACCTGGACATGTACTGGCTTAAGCAGGGAGACACGTCTGGCACTGCAGGACCTGGCAGTGTAGTGTGTTACTGATGGTAGCCTTTGTTACGGTGGTCCCAGCTCTATGCAGGTCATTCACTAGGTACCCCCGTGTGGTTCTGGAATTTTTGCTCACTGTTCTTGTGATCATTTTGACCCCACGGGGTGAGATCTTGCGTGGAGCCCCAGATCGAGGGAGATTATTAGTGGTCTTGTATGTCTTCCATTTTCTTATTATTGCTCCCACAGTTGATTTCATCACACCAATCTGCTTGCCTATTGCAGATTCAGTCTTCCCAGCCTGGTGCAGTATTACAATTTTGTTTCTGGTGTCCTTCGACAACTCTTTGGTTTTCACCATAGTGGAGTTTGGAGTGTGACTGTTTGAGGTTGTGGACAGGTGTTTTTTATACTGATAAGTTCACATAGGTGCCATTTCTACAGGTAATGAGTGGAGGACAGAGGAACCTCTTAAAGAAGAAGTTACAGGTCTGTGAGAGCCAGAAATATTGCATGTTTTTAGGTGACCAAATACTTATTTTCCACCATAATTTGCAAAATAAATCTTGCAAAATCAGACAAGGTGATTTTCTGGATGTTCTCTCATTTTGTCTCTCATAGTTGTGGTTTACCTATGATGTCAATTACAGATCTCTCTCATCGTTTTAAGAGGGAGAACTTGCACAATTGGTGGCTGACTAAATACTTTTTTTCCCCCACTGTAAATTCATTGATGGATAGCTTAAACAGGATCTCTTACCACACTGCACGATGCAGACTCCTTATAATATTACCTAGATCTCTTAGACTTCTAGACTTGATGAGGCTGGTGCTCTTACATTGACAAACCATGCAAGAATGCCTTTATATTACTTTTTGAAAGTTTCCCTGTCTAACTTTAAAATGAGCAGTTCATATTTTTCTTTTCTTTTTTTTTATATTCTGAATAACTACCCGGTTCTCGGGAAAGATTAACTGCATACGAGTTGTTGCTATATAACTGACAGCCATGGTCTGTGCTACTATGTATATCATGGAAAAATAGAAGATAAAGCTGTTATTCTGGCTGTTTTCATGCTGAGTATATAATAAAATAATAATAAAAAAAAGTAAGTACAAAGTAAATCAATTCTATGTCCTCAACAGTACTGGGCTAATCTATGCTTCACATGATGCATTAACAAACCTCCTCCTCCAAGAAATATCATGAAGAACATCTACGCAGTTCATGGTCCGAACCGGAGGCTCTTTATAATTACAGAAAGCTCTTTGATCAGAGAGTTGACACAAAACTTGATGCAGGAGTGATAATGATAGGACAGAAGTAGCATTACTGCAAGCACAGCGTACCGTACAAGCAGCAAGCGATTCAGCTCCTCGCAGGGAAGATGAAGTGAAATATGAGGAGAGGCATGTTCTGGGTAATTACCGTACATGACACAGGACCAAAGGTGTGAATGCATCAGATCACATGAATAAGAGGTGGTGGATCTAATAGAGATTAAAGTCAGCTGAGAAAAGGAGCAGCAAAATGTATCTGATGAGGCCGAATAGTAGATAGAAAAAAATCATCGAAAGGAAATAATTTT
Source organism: Oophaga pumilio (assembly GCA_009801035.1). Lineage (NCBI taxonomy): Eukaryota > Metazoa > Chordata > Amphibia > Anura > Dendrobatidae > Oophaga > Oophaga pumilio. Next base: position 92,988 of record VIAB01002156.1, on the reverse strand, counting down.
TCTACGTGATGACTACAACCTTAACGACTGACGATCACAGCCATCACTCATGGTAACTGTGAAGGTTAATGTGAACAAATATGGCAATGAGCGACTGAGGGCAACTACAAATGATGAACCTACCACAGACCTGATCAAACATGACCACGATGAACTAGAAATATGATCCAGAGTTTTTGTGATCAAAAGTGATCGTGACAAAAACGTAAATTATTGCAATGACCACAAGTGACTACATACATCAAATGTTATCGTGTTTGATATGACGGCTACTCAATGCGAAGACGACTCATCTAAACTACAACTGGGACCAGAAGCCATGACGTCCCCGTTATTAGTCACCTGACCGTTGGGGTTTGCAAATGATTGTAGCAGAAGAACGAGACGTCACTGCTTCTGGTCCCAGTATAGACCAGCATAATGACCGGTTTTTGATCCATGAGGTTTAGAAGGGGCAAGTATA
>VIAB01002156.1:1714-11865 GCA_009801035.1 Oophaga pumilio | reverse complement strand
ATTTGTGTCATTCTCAAAACTTTTGGCCATGACTGTAGGCACATCAGGGGTTCTCCAAACTCAACATAGATTCTGCCAATGATTCCAGCCATGTTTGAGTTCAAAAAGTCAAAACACTTCCAAATCCTGCCGTGCACCCAAACAGTAGTTTTCCTCCAGATATGGGGTATCATCATACTCAGGAGAAATTGCACAACAAATTTTGGGGTCCATTTTCTCCGGTTCCCCTAATGAAAATAAAAACAAAATTGGGGCTAAAGTAAAATTTTTGTGAAAAAAAATAAAATGTTCATTTTTACATTCCACAATGCCTTAATTCCTGTTAAGCACCTGAAGAGTTAATAAGCTTTTTGATTGTGGTTTTTAAGGAGCGCAGATTTTAGAAAGATGTCAATTTTGGGTATGTCCTGTCATATAGCCCCCCCCCCCAAAGTCAAATGTGATGTGGTCCCTAATAAAAAAAAATTGTTTTGTCGAAAAAATTAGAAATTGCTGGTCAACTTTTAATCCTTCTAACTTCCTAACAAAAAAATACATATTTAAAACATTGTGCTGATGTAAAATAGACACGTGGGAAATGTTATTTATTAACCATTTTGTGTGACATAACTCTCTGGTTTAAGGGAATAAAAAAAATTAAAAGTTTGAAATTTGCAAAATTTTCACCAAATTTCCAATTTTTTCACAAATAAACGCAAGTAATATTGACCAAATTTTACCACTATCATGAAGTACAATATCTCACTCAGAATCAGTGGGATCCGTTGAAGTGTTCAAGAGTTATAACTGCTCTACATAAAGTGACACTGGTGAGAATTGTAAAATTTGGCCGGGACATGAAGGTGAAAACAGGCTTGGTGGGGAGGGGGTGAAGGGGTTAAACCTGGCATTTCACATGTTGGTATAAGACAAACGAACACTAGTGTAATAAGCGCCTCTTTAAAGATTTGACACTTCATTGGCAAAAATCCAGATCAAGAAAAAGGATTTTTGCTATAAGTGACACCAATTCTAAAAAAATCTGTCATGCCACAAGCAGACCTTCTCTCTCCTGCTAAGCCCCACTCCATTTTTTAATGAAAGACAACAGGCGTCAGGAAAAGGCAAATTAAAAAAAAAGTTGTGTGCAAATATCGCATGCGGAAAATGAAGATCTTCATAAATATTCCCAAAATAAGTAGAAATTTTAAGTGGTAACTAAAAAAGGGCGCACAGCAAAATCTGGACACGGGGACATTTTGTAAAAATGAATTAGATTGAAAAATTATTCAGTTTAGAATGGCCTGGGTGAATTAAAAATTAATTGTACGACATCCCCTTTTGCAAAAGGATTCTGGTAAAAAAAAAAATGTCAGTTACGCAAATGAGACGATACAGCGCTGATAGATTTCAGTCTGCCGTTATCACAAGCAAAACAATAGCCGTGTCTATTAGCGATCGCAAATTATGTACTTTATGTTCTGCATTCTACTGCGCTGAACATTAGAATTATTTTCTCATTTGTTGGGGTTTTCTTAGCACAAAAACAAGTCTATCACTACTAAATGGAAATATTACCGTAGATATAATTTGCTCATAATGATCCAAGATATTACTTCTGGGTATGATATCATAAAGTAACCCTTGGTGTATTTACTAGAGAATGATGGCAGCGGCAGTCTCACAATGGTTGCAGAGAACTAGTCAATCCGGGCTTCGGTCTATTGGTCCATGGCATAGGGCTTAAAGGGAACCCATTAGCTGTTTTGTCTGCTATAAGATGCGGCCATCGCCTTTCAGGGCTTATCTACAGCATTCTATAATGCTGTAGATAAGCTGCCGGTCCACTCTGCAAGATAAGAAAAATAAGTTTTATTATACTCACCCGGGGCGGTCCGGTCTGATGGGTGTCGCAGGTCCTGGTCCGGCGCCTCCCATCTTCTTGCAAGGACCCCTTCCTGCTTGATTCATCAATCCCTGGCATCGAGCTCCTGCGCAGGCATATTTCTCTGCCCTGCAGTGTGCAGGTGCCGGGAAAGGTCAGAGAGGCCCAACGTCTGCACACTGCAGTACTTTGCTTTGCCCTCAACAGGGCAGATAAAGTACGCCTGCGCAGGAGCGCGATGCCGGGGAGCCATGAAGCGAGCAGGAGGGCGGCGTCGCAAGAAGATGAGAAGCGCCGGATCCGTGACACCCATTGGACCGGACCGCCCCCCTGGGTGAGTATAATAAAACTTACTTTTCTTATCTTGCAGGTCGGATCGGGCTTATCTATAGCATTATAGAATGTTGTAGATAAGTCCTGAAAGGCAATGGCTGTATCTTATAGCGGCCAAAACAGCTGACAGGTTCCCTTTAAGGAGCGGTGTGTCTACATACTAGCTAATATCCCGCCATAAGCACCCCACACTGGCATTTTAACAGCGGGCTCTGCAGCATGCATGTGCAGGGCGAGCTGTCAATCAAAATGCTCAGGGTGTGTTTAACACTCTCTGCGATGTCTGAAAGTCGACGGCTCCTGGAAGAAATAAGTTCATTTTACTCACACCACACTTACAATGTTGCTTACCTATAGATTAACCCTATATCTGCTGGTAAAAAGTGTTTTCCAAGGTGACAGATTAAAAAGTTATACAGGGGACTTCGGCCATGCAAGAATCATACCAGCGGTATACATTCTAGTGTCATAGCGGCTACTATATTACTCTATGTGCAAATGAGGAGTCTTTGGTACACCCTTACCGTAACCAAGGCCTCATGGCCATTTACATTTTTAGCACATTGCTTCCCAAGAGTGAAGGTTGCTTGAACTCATCCATACAGGTGCGCACTGACTGCAGGAGCACAGTGGCACACACTTAGTGTGGGTGCAAGCTCAATCAGATCCCTGGATCTTGTCTGCAGCCGGCACTTGTTATACTGATCACTGATACACAGGTAATTGTAGCGAGCATCTTCAGAGAGCAGTATAAACCTTTTTAATGGCTTGAAAAGGCCTTGCGTGGCCAAAACGTTGCATGTTTTCTCTGCAAGATTTTTCTATTTTTCTATTACTGGGGTAAATAAAATTTTTGTAAAGGAGGATCTTCGATGCTTTTGATTTTTGGATTTGACTGCAGCTTTACAACCTTATGGAGGGTTGTAGCAAGTTAGCAAGAACTGTGGAGTTGTGCACAGAATATATCTCGATAAATTATATTTAGAACTGTTCATCATTTCCCTCCTTTGATTAAAGCCACAGTTCCAGCTGCTGAAAATCAGCGCCAAAGCATAATGCTGCCTCCACCATGCTTCACTGTGGGTGTGGTGTTCTTTTAGTGATGCCAAGTGTGGGCTTTGCGTCAAAAATACCTTTTGGAATTATGGCCAAAAAAATTCATCCTTGGTCTCATCAGACCTTAACACATTTTCCCACGTGCTTTTGACAGACTATGAAGATTTTGGCAAAACGTAGCTGTTGTTAGATATTCTTTAAGAAAAGGCTTCTGTCTTGCCACCCTACCCCACGGGCCAGACACATGAAAAATATTGGAGATTGTGATCACATGCAGTACAAAAACAGTAGTTGCAAGAAAAAAGTACAGATTTTACCCAATGAAAAAGAATAATCAATCCAAAAGGAAAAATAAGCAGATTTCTATGATAAGATATATCACAAAATGTCTTATTTTCACATGTACTATTGATTTTTGAAACAAAAATTAAGAGACCGTTAATCTAATTTTTTTCCGCAGTGTCAGTCTTCTTATAAAAAGCACGTAATCGCAGAAAAACAAACTAAAAGATTTATTTTAGTTTGTTTTCACTTTCAAAGAAAATCTCAAGAGTCACCGAATGTTCTTATTTCTGAACACCAGTAATAATGAAACAGGCAGCGTGGAGCCTTTACTTGGTGTGAACCTATTACGTTTGCTTGTATGTTCTTCATATTCGGTCTTACTCCCATAGAGGCTTGCTGAGCGCTGCAATTGTAATCTGCTTCCCAAGGAGTAAAAATGGCAAATTTCTCCATGACATTTCCATTTCCATCATTTGTCTGCTCTAAAGTAGATAGAACGGGATTCCTAAAAAACGCTGCGTTCTGTACCAGTCAATAGGGGGGAAAAAAGGCAAAAAAAAAGTTTTAGTAACTTTGTGAATTCTAAGCTTATTGAGTGAATTTGAGTAATTGAATCCAGTTTTATTCATACATATAGCTACTTCCTAAATTCTGCTGTTGTGCCATTTCCCCGAGGAAACAGATACCAATCTGACTCTATACTAATACACGAGCTGAATAGAGCAAAAATCAGAGCATTGGTAACTGGGGAAAACGCAATTTCAGATATTTGCTACGCTGTCATCAACCTCTATGGAGAACAGCAGTGCATGCAGGTCCTGCCCTGTAGACAAGGACAGGAATTTGGACCCCCTGGATCACCTGTTTAACCAAGCGACAGGTCATAGTTATCAGGCAATACGTTTTTATGCCAATCGGTTTACGCTAGAGAATGAAAAAAATCTGCAATTACTACAATTATTTATCTTCCCCCTGCTCCAGTGTTGGCTTTCCTATGCAGCTACTGTCTTTGCTGAAAGGTTGCATCAATAACAGCAGGATTACTGCGCACATGACCGCTGCAGCCAATCACTATACACAGCAATGATGCCTATGCAGCCCATGAGCTTTGTCACTGGCCGCTGCTCTATAATTATGATGTCACCGCTGCAGCCTATACCTATAAAATATCTCAAGTGAAAAAAATATTTTATTTCTCCATTCAAGTAAAAAACAGGAAGCGAACATCAAAACGTACCGATACAATCTCATATAAGCACTAAATGTGACAAATCCAAATTAGCCAAATCACGGATATAAGATACAACCACTAAAATATGTCACATTATAAACACACAAGTCACCTCTGCACCCATTCATTACGCTCAGCAGTGATACCAATGTAGACGGCACAAGATGCTGAACTCAGTAAATGATGGTGGCAGCAGACTGTCAAAGATCTCGGCTGCGCATCAGTGCCACAGCTGCAGCAGGAGGGAGGTAACGCATCAGTGCCACTGCTGCAGCAGGGGGGAGGTAACGTAGCAGATTACATGAGACGCGTTGGGACTGTGTGGTTGTTGAACAGGAGGATTACTTTACCATGCGGGGTCTGTATCAATGCATCTGTACACTAGATTACATATTAACTGTGTACTCTCATTTACTATAATGCAGAGATGCTTTCTGCAATTTCTTGAGAGAACTTCCATATTGTTTAATTTATTGGCCTTTGCTCCATATTCATTATGTATTCTTTTGGGGAATATAATTTTTTGCATTGCATATGGACATCTTCTTGGCATGTCAATAATATCAAAGGGTTTATCCAAAAGTTGGAGAGCCTTCTCAGAGAATATATTTTCTATTGTAAAATGGAAAAACAGCCTATACTCCCCCATACTGCATCGGTCACGAGTCAGTTATGTCAGCGCTGTGTCTCTCTGCACTTGCATGACATTGTTGTGCCACGTGACAGCTGCAGCCAATCATGGTCTGCTTCACTCACGTTTCCATCAGAAAAAACGCAGATATCCGAGAAAAGTGTGAGAAGTGTAGCCCATTAGCAGCCGCTGGTCATTGTGATCAAGTGAGCGCAGAGAGACCCATCAACATCATCCCTGGAACGACACCAGTGTGGTAGGCGAGTATGTGTTTTACGCTGAGGACTTCTTTCTTTGATTGGGACCACTCCGCAAATCATAGACTGGGAGCGATGACATTCACAGAAAGGACAAGATACAGATCTGTCACCGGGAACATGCTTATTCATCATGAGAAGATGGCAGAATTATCAGCTTCACTGCACAATTTACTTCTCATTACAATGGGGATGGTAATGTGGAAATATTCCTGAGCATCAACCTCACGTTCTGTCATTTCAGGATGAATAGTAAATGGGGGGTCCAGTCACACGGAACTGCTGTAATGTAAAATGGGTAAAGTTTCTCCTTAACGGGAACCTGTCCCATGTTACGTGCAGTAAAATCTGTGCACAGAAAGGTATAAAAGGAAAAGCGGAGCAGAATGATATAAAGGTTCAATCAGAAAAATGTGGATTTCATTCAGTGAAATCTCTTGTGTTTCTATGCACATGAGTCCAGTGGGCGGTGCTACTAGTGATTGACAGCTCTCTCTGCACAGTCACACAGGAAAAACTGTGAATCACTGTAGGACCTCCTACTGGACTCATGTGCTAACACCATGACTCTGAAACAAGTAGATAATGAACAGCATTCCTGCTACTGAGTTTACTGGATTATTCCTGCGGCTCCCCATTAACCCTCTGGATCCCTATCAGCAGCGCAGAGGAATCCCATTTCTTTTCACTGATGCATCATCAGTGTTGTCCCTTCAGAGGTTGGGCTAGTCCCCGCACTACTAAGCAAGAGTCGGTTGTCAATACCAATGGATTCCCAGTAAAGTCTTGTCACGGTGCGCTATTTTTCTCAGTGCAGTGACAGTGCGCTCTCTCGCCGACACAGTCAGTACTTATTGTAAGGAGAGAACAAGCGAGCAGAGACCAGCGCCGCCTCCGCAAGTGATCAAAATGTTGCATTAACCCAAAAACGGTATGAATAAAACTGTGAGCTTAACAGTCCTCACAAAGCTCCCTCATCCAAAAATGTTATATGAGAAAATTGTGACAAACCAATTTTTTTTTTTTTTTTTTTTTACAAATTTTAAAAATAAATGTAACCATTAAAATAATAATAAAATACTATACAAATTTGGCATTGCTGTAATCGTACCTACTAGGTTTGGTGTCGATTAAATTGCAGCGCTCGGTCCATCAGCAACGTAGTATTGTGTGACCGCTGGACAGGTGCCTGCCCAAACCGTCTCTAAACGGACGACAATCATTAGCTGGTTCATCAGGCCCTATGAAATTTTGCATTCATCTAATATTTATGGCCACCTTACTACTTTATGCACATGGCAACAGCTACATGGAAACGCTCAGTGTTCCTGTGGTTTTGTTGAGGATTCAACCACATAAACAAAGGGTAAGGAGACCATACGGCTTTTTCCCTGAACAAAGCTCTGCTGTAGTTTGTCATACAGTCAGTGAAAAAGAGGATTGGTGGGGTCCTGGCAGTTGGACCATAAGGGTCTCCAGGATCCACACTAAGCTGATATTGGTGCTTCTTCTACATATCACACAATTTTGACTGAACACAATGAGCAAAATCAGGCTCAGAAAAAGTATCTGCACAAGTCCAAAAACAGCACCCCACCTATTCAATGGCTGTATGTGGTACTGCAGCTCAATTGCATTCACTCCAATGGAACTGAAATGCCAGACACCGCCCATGTACAGTATATAATTCTTGGTATTGTGAGGGGAAACCTGCACTGGTTTCCTTCTTCAAAAAATCCAGTGCCAGTAATCGGGGGGTGTACTGCTTGTGCATCTTAAATAATTAACAAATGTAATCTATAAAATTGTGCTTATTCACCTGGAAAGGTAAATGTATCAGAGATTTTAGGCAGTGGAAATAATGTTAGAATAATTCTCCATGAATCCAGGAATAAATGAAGTCAGCTAAGGGACCTTAGTAAATTAAAATGATGAACATTATGGTTTCTACGGGATTTAAGTTACTTACTAATTTTGTCAGACAAAAGATGTTTAAAAAACAGTTTTCCACGCACTGAAAATCAAATGACGTCCATTTATTATTTTCTAAACTGTGCATATAAAATCTGATAAGAGTTCGAGTCCTGCCGTAATTTCCATGTAGAACGTTAGGAAGATTGTATCTGCCACTTTCCATTCGGGGGATTCAGATTCTTGGAAAGCAGATGCCAGACATTCACTCACCTCACATGCCTTACTTACTGTCACAGCCAGGGCCACCATCAGGGCATTACTGCCCTGACTGATGTATGGGGCCCAATGAGCAGAGGGGGTCCGCATCGTGCCCCGTCTCTTCTGCTCATCGGGCCCCAGCGGCAGGATTCTGACTGTACAGAAAGTGAACCTGCATCAGAGACGCAGATTCAGTTAAACTCTATTGCCGTGCTGGCCCGCATAGTAATAGTTAAAAGCCGCCAGCCAATCGGAGCCTGGCAGCTGATGTCAGCGTGCACGTCGCCGGCATATGACGTCATGGTCATTCGCCGGCGAGAGCGTGCTTGAAATGCCTGGAGGGAGCATTGCCGCAGGAGCACAGCCAAGTAAGGAGAAATTATTTTTTTTTACTTTTATTGAAAGCGGCAAGCCGCAATATGCTTTGATGGCAGGATGGAGACACATGGACGATGTGTCTCCATCCTTCCCGAGGCAGGATGAAGACAAGTGGGGCAGGACGGAGACAGGTGGGGCAGGACGGAGACAGGTGGGGCAGGACGGAGACAGGTGGGGCAGGACGGAGACAGGTGGGGCAGGACGGAGACAGGTGGGGCAGGACGGAGACAGGTGGGGCAGGACGGAGACAGGTGGGGCAGGACGGAGACAGGTGGGGCAGGACGGAGACAGGTGGGGCAGGATGGAGACAGGTGGGGCAGGATGGAGACAGGTGGGGCAGGACAGAGACAGGTGGGGCAGGATGGGACATCACATGGGGGCAGAATAGATACTCATGATGGGAGAACATATGGGGCCAGAACGGGAGAACATATGGCTCGATTAAGGGATAATATTACTGTAGTGATGTATTTATTTTTTTGAGGATACTGTTTTAAATGAGGGAGGCGGTCCTGTTACTGTGCAGAGCGACACTATGTCGCCTGTTTTTCTTCATCTGGGGTAGTTTAGAATTTGGGAAAAATTAAGTAATGTGTTCTGTAAGCGGTGCTCTAGATAACTGCGTTATTTCCTGCAGAGACGAACCCTGGCTTGAAGAAGTGATGGCAGTCTATGCTGGTTGAAGATGAAAAGCGAAGATGAAGGACTTCACCTAGAGACGTCACTGGTGAGTCAGTGTGTTACCTGTACACTGACACTATACACTGTATACTACATACAGCGGTCCTGTGTACAATGTCACCAGTTATCACTGTATTACCTTTGCACTATATAAAGAGCTCCTGTGTATAATGTCACAGGTGATCACTGTACTACCTGTACACTGATACTGTATAATAAGTATGTGTATAATGTGTATAATGGCAATTATGGTGATATTAGTACTGTATTTTTTTTATTAATGATCAGTATTGTAGTATTCAGTCACAATGTGGTGGTAATATGTTGTCCGGCCATGGTGTGGCAGCATTTGTTCCTTGTATGTGCTGTTATTTGGTCACTATGTGGTGGTAATATGTGGTCTGGTCATGGTATAGTGGTATTTGTTCCCTATATGTGGTATTATTGGTCAGATCTCTGCAGTTCACCCAGAGTGATCATGGGCCTCTTGGCTGCATCTCTGATCAGTTTTCTCCTTGCTTGAGATGAAAGTTTAGAGGGACGGCCGGGTCTTGGTAGATTTGTAGTGGTATGATACGCCTACCTTTTCAATATGATTGCTTGCACAGTGATCCTTGGGATGTTTAAAGTTTTGGAAATCATTTTGTATCCAAATCCGGCTTTAAACTTCTCCACAACAGTATCACGGACCTGCCTGTTGTGTTCCTTGGTCTTCATGATGCTCTCTGTGCTTCAAACAGAACCTTGAGACTATCACAGAGCAGGTGAATTTATACAGAGACTTGATTACACACAGGTGGATTATATTTATCATCAATAGTAATTTAGGACAACATTGGATCATTGAGAGATCCACAATGAACTTCTGGAGTGAGTTTGCTGCACTGAAAGTAAAGGGGCCGAATAATATTGCACGCCCCACTTTTCAGTTTTTGTATTTCCACAAAAATTTTAAATAACCAATAAATTTCGTTCAACTTCACAATTGTGTCCCACTTGGTGTTCATTCTTCATCAAAAATTTCCATTTGTTATCTTTATGTTTGAAGCATGATATGTGGGAAAAGGTTGAAAAGTTCCAGGGGGCCGAATACTTTCGCAAGGCAATGTATATGGGGCTCATACTGTATGGAGCAATTTATGAGGGCCATTATACTGTATGGAACAATATATGGGGTCCATTGTATTGTATAGAAGATTATGTGGTGTGCATAATACTGTATGGAGTACTATACAGGAGGAAATTCACTTTTGTAAACGGTAC